>CM052974.1:12501515-12696112 GCA_028554685.1 Agrotis ipsilon
ATATTTGGAAAAAATGGTCATTAAAAAAGAAATTGTCGACATGGTAGGCTAAAGTGGCAAAGGGTCGGCCATATACATCGTTGAACCTATAGCGACGGTTATTGAGTGGAGACCAGGTGTTGGCAAGGGCAAGGCTCTCAAACTGGAGAGGGATAATCTATAGAGGATGGTTGTCATGCCTCAGGCGCACTCTCGTATCACGCGTCTCCGCCCGTCTTTCGTCGTTCAAAATCTGTATCAAACTTCCAGTACCTACCCTTAGCACGAGTTTTCAGTAAATGAGACGTAAAGTAAACTGGAACTTTGACACTTTCAAATTGAAAATTTTTAAGGAAAAAATTAGTTCCTTCTTCGCACACCAGAGGCGCTGTTGCATTTTTTCATACAAGAAACGCTGTAAATACTGGAAAGACTTTGTAAAGTAAAATAGTGAAATCTCGTGCTGGGGGTACTGATCTCAAGCCATTTTGACATAATTGAGTAAAAAAATATTCATTTTTCATTCAAGAATTTATGACATTATATAGTGAGGATTAATATAAATCATACTTTGAACACTGACGGGCCTCGGAACCACAATTCTCCTGGAACGTTAGGTTCTGTGATGTCTTCATTCGTTATAGTATCCACCAGCTGAAACGTGCACATGTAGTAAGTAGTTGAACAGAAGGACATAATAATAGATTCTAGAGATTCGTGGTATTTGTAACAGTTATTTAAATTCAAACTTGAGGAATTGGTAAGGCGTCTGATAGATAGATTGAATACTGTACGCATTAGCCCCTTCGTACACAAGGCGAGCGACGTAAGTAATCTATACTTATATAATATTATAAAGCTGAAGAGTTTGTTTGTTTGTTTGTTTGAACGCGCTAATCTCAGGATTTTCTGGTTGGAATTGAAAAATTCTTTTTGTGTTGGATAGTCCATTTATCGAGGAAGGCTATATAACATCTCGCTATCACATATACGAGCGGAGCAGTAATGAGAAATGTTTCAAAATCGGGAAAATGTATTCCTTTTTTAGAGCTTCCGTTGCGTGCGCTGTGTAAACGGTTAGAGTTTCGCAAAAATTATGTACTACGGAATTATTCCTCATAAAAATTTCTAAAATAAAGTCCGCAAGAGCATATATCTATCTTTAAAGGTTAAGTCACTATAACCTTTTTTATGGGAACCAAATTTGTTTTAGAGTAATGCGTTATTTGCGAAGGTGTTTTCATTAACATGATATTAATCCTTTTCCAAATAAATATGTAAATCATCACAAGCATTTAATTTTGAACGAAATTGCCCTTTACATCATTTGATTTCAATGAATATCTTAGGAGATATCACAGTTTCAAAATAATACCGCGACAAAATAATGACGGGCTGGGTAATATGTCACAATTGCGTCTATAAAATCCCTCTTTAGGCCGGTCAATATCGACATCAAACATTGCAAACGCGCAAGTAACTACCATTTTGTTATAATTTGCAACCTTGAATACCCTGTGCTGTCAATTCAGTAGTTTTTGCGTGTGTATCTCATGAACCGTGATAGCTAGAGATTTGAAATTTTCACAGGTGATGTACATCTGTTGCTGCTATAACAAAACATACTAAAAACCAGAATACAATAAATATTAAGGGGGGCTCTCATTGATCGCGGGACTCATTTCATTACCGTGACCCCGGAACATAAAGAGCTATTGAAGGACACCATGGATTTTAGTCAGTACAAGTCTGACAGTCCCTCCCAGCCCGGGGTGGAAGGGTTCATTTGATGATTTTACCACGTAAAAAAAGGGGGGCTCCCATACAAAAAACGTGGTTTTGTTGCTGGTTTTTGTAGATGTTATAAAGTTTCGGAGGCTGTTTCTCACGAACCGTGATAGTTAGGTAGGTTACATTTTCACAGATGATGTGTGTCTATTGCCGCTGTAACAACAAATACTAAAAACTGGCTAAGTCCGATTTTGATTCGACATTGACAGAACAGGGTTATCAGGGTTGCAAACTTGGGTGTTAAATACTGTAAACTCTAAAGGGACCTAACAACATATAAAAGAATCGTAGTTACATGCGCGTGTGCAATGTATGGTTTTTTATGTCGATATTGACCGGCCTTCTTTAAGGATCGTTTGGAAAGGCTACGGGCTGCGTCCTCACCTTCAGTCTGACGCAGTCCTACCGGTTTTCGTTTTTTTCGTTTCGGGAGGTACCTCAAGATTTAGTGGCAATTAAGGGGAATGGTTAGCAGTCAGAATGCGTGAGGGAAAAGACATCCCCTACCTCTCGCCCCAGCCACCACTGAAGATACCCACGACGTCGGAAATCGCGCTCTTCAAGGGAACTGATGGAGACGGGACTATAGGACCAAACTCCTAACATGACGCGGGTGAAACCGCGGGCAGAAGCTAGTAATAATAATAATATTCAACAACTATCACACAACGACATCTAGTCCCAAGCTAAGCAGAGCTTGTGTTATGGGTACTAGACAACTGATAAATATACTTATATATTTCTAAATACATACATATTATAGATAAATTCAGATTCAAATTCACCTCAGTCAGGGTCACTAACTACTAGACCAAATGGCCAGTCAAAAAATAAGTCTCCGATACCTTACGATTTCGGTATCCAGGCGACTATTGCAATACAAATCAATAGAGGTTCATACACAGGCACGCTTCAATGGATGTCAAAGTCGTAAGATAAGGAGACTTGCGTCGCCTAGTGTACGAAAAGCTTAACCACCATACAAATTACAGGTATTAACAAAGTAGTTCTTTTATATAAGTTGACGCAATGGGTGGTATAGCTAAAAGCAACGACAATATATTACTATAGTCCTCGCCATATAAGTGTGAAATAAAATTCGTTGACCCCCGTGTGCCAATGTATTCCAATATTTCAAAACCATTCGAAAAAATGTAAAGAAAGTGTCGTAACTCGATCAAAATAAAGGAATCGTGGTAAGGGGCGACCGTGACCTTACATTTTATTTTGAAATTCGAACGATGGTATAATGGAATTCTAACGATGCGTTATTAGGATCAATGACCTTTAATCCACACTTAAATGGCGAGGACTATAGACTCCGCATGCACGATCTAAGGTACAAAAACTATTCTGTCAACTCGCTGAGGTACTACGTAAGCGAGGGGGACGAGGTACTGCGTTGTGATTGGCTAACTCAAGGTCTGTTCTGTCTCAAGGTATGTTTACGGTTCTCAGGAGTGGTCGAAATGAGACGGATAAAAGACTTTTTCATCCCCCCATCTCGGAAAGGGTACTTTTGCTCTTCGATATCTGACCGTAAAAGCCGTTTTTATCCTCAAGTGAGTAAAAGCCGTTTTTATCCTCTAGTGAATAAAGTAAATTTGAATTTAGAACATCGTATGAACAAAAGAGTAGCAGCAGTAATGGCGGCCGGTGACCGCAACAGCTGATCGCTTGCTGTGGTGCCCACTTGACGTTCGAAGGTTGTCAAGGAAACAAATTCTATTTTTAAAATTTGATGTGGTACACAGGTGGGAAAGCAGAGTACGCTCCTCGGGTGTAAGGCTGCGTTGCCTTGGGCTAACTTGAAACCCTCGCTTCACTAAGGATTTTTAACTTTATACCCTCGTTTCTTTCGGGTGTCAACACTTGAACCTTCTCGCCGCGCTACGGATGGAGGTTCACCCCCAGAATCCTTAGTATCGCTTCGGAATTCAATACGCCTCCCTTGGAGCGTAATCTACAATTATTTTATTAAAATCTCAGACCCGAAACATTCTTGGCTCAGTACTTTTATTTTACTTTTTTTATTTGCTTTGTGCGGTTTTCCTTTCACGTCTTATTGTTATGTTATGATAAACCAAGATAAAAATAAGTAATTTAATAATACTTAGGTAGTAGTTGAAAACTACTACCTAAGTATTATTTGTTTTAATTTAAAAATTATTCTGTTCTATAATAATGTCTTAGTTAATTCCTAAACTGAAATAATAGCCTATATTGTGTTTGTACAATGTACATCTTTTTTTTATTTGTTTTTGCATTTAGTTATTTCCTCGCTGAGGTGGGATGAAAAGTTACGTGTTGCACTCGAGTGCAAAGATTTTTCACCTTGTGCTCTTTTGATTCCCTCGCTATCGCTCATGATTCTAATTTTGAATCACTCGTTGCACTCGTGATTCAATTTTAGAATCATTCGCTTGCTCGGTCATCAAAATTGAGCACGCGGTTAAAAATCAACTTTGCACTCTTGTATAACAAATAACTATTTTGCCTAATGTGTTGACAGACATCGGTCGCCTGTTATTAGGAGTCTAGTAATATAACGTCGTTGGCTAAAAGCGATCTTTCCAAGCATTATTTTTTTTTAGTTCAACCTAGAGGAGGTTTTGGTGATGGTTAACTGACAAGAAGTTAAGTAGTGACCAATTCTATGTTTATTTTTAATGAAATAATATTACTTACTTTAGCTTCCAAGCAACCAATCGGTCTTCCGACAGAGCCGGGTGGCGGTGGATACGTGTGTTGAACCGCGCTTCCACCCAGTTCACTCATTCCATAAAAAATGTACACATTTTTTGTTTTCGCTATTTGCTGTAAAAAAAAAAACATTCCATTAAACATCAGTACCCTTAGCACGAGTTTTTAGTAAATGAGACGTAAAGTAAACTGGAACTTTGACAATTTCAAATTGACAATTTTCAAGGAAAAAATTTGTTCCTTCTTCGCACACCAGAGGCGCTGTTTCATTTTTTCCTTGAAAGTTGTCAATTTGAAAGTGTCAAAGTACCAGTTTACTTTACGTCTCATTTACTGAAAACTCGTGCTAAGGGTACTGGTAGGTATTTTATTCGACGCGGTATTTTGACTTTTAGACCATTCCTACACAAAGAGACGCAAGAGTCTCCGATATACTGGCGACTATCGAAATACAAACCCATAGAGATTCGTACACAGGCACGCGTCAATGTATACTAAAGTTGTAAGGCATCGGAGACTTGCGTCGCGTTGTGTACGAAGGGATTAAGACTACATAACTGGGTTCACGCGTTTTAAATGCACGATATTTTGTAATTAAGGGATCACATACCACTTTTGACAATTAAAAATGTCTGAGAAATAATTTTATTTGGTTTTGTGAGCTCAAATCAAACTTAAATCATTTTCAGTCATAATAAATATTGACTCAAGTAACAACAGAACGGCGAACGTAAAGCACTCTTCGATTCTGAATTCTTGGCGCTCAGCAGACCATTGAAAATAGGGGAACAGTGTGTAACTCACCGAATTGCGCAGTGTATAAAACCGACGCGAGGTATAATGGGGACATACACCCTTTAGGCATACTTAACTGGTGGGCGCTTGCGCTACGTTTTAATGTTTAAAACGCCCACAGGACGTCATTTGCAAGCGGCCATTAAAAATGGCGTCCTAATTGGCGCTTGCGCTACGTTAGTATTGTATTAAGTTTGGTTTTCCCACCATCTTGTACAGTGCACACAATCTACGATTTACCCTTACTTCTATTATTATTTACCTTTACATCGTCGACCAGCTCTTGCGACGCAGCACTCCCTCCGAGAATCACGCATTCGAAGCAGGTAAAGTCACATTTAGCATTTGTGATTAGTGTCGTCATCATTGTGGGGCTACTGATGATATACGTGGGCTATTGAAGAAAAAGTATTATTTTAAAGACGCGCATTATTAAAAAAATGCAGTAAAAAGTAGAAGAAAATAGGTTATTTCTGAATTTTGAGTAATCACTTTATAATTTCCATAAACGTTTTTTCGAAAAAAAAAATAACCTCCTTCAAAAACAACCACTAAAAAAGGGTAAAATAACCTACAAAATAACTTTTCTATCGGAAGTCGCAAGACAGACCGTCGAATTGATAGCCACCTTCTTTTTTGAAGTCGGTTAATAAGCTGTGTTTTATACTGATCAGAATCTGTACAGTTATGTTTTTTAGTCTTGTCTAAGAAGGGTCTAACTAATAGCCATCCAGCTAACTAAATTGCTTGGACAACTACGTAATTAAAAAAAAAATATATTAAAAGACCCATTACTTCGGTAATAGAACTCGCTCCCAGTAGACCAAAGTTTCATCATCTCAGCCATACGACGTCCACTGCTGAACATAGGCCTCCCCTTTTGTTCACCACATATACCAGTTGGAAGCGACCTGCATCCAGCGTCTTCCGGCGACCTTCATAAGGTCGTCTGTACACCTTGTTGGTGGACGTCCTACGCTGCGCTTGCTAGTCCAAAGTAGACCAAAGTTTACCTTATATTTATCGACAAGTTCACCGAAATGTTCTGGAGTGACGGGTGAAGATGTTTGCAGTCGCGTATACCTCAGGATAGAGGCGAAGAGGTAGTGGAAGCCAGCTGAGAGCCACTGACCAGGCGAGATCACTATCGCCATCCTTGTTGGAGTCGGAAACTTGGAGAAGCTTGACCTAAAGAGAACGGCACTTTTAGTCAGGTCGCCACTTTTTCAGTAACAATTCAGTTTTCCCACCCCGGGCAGGGTGGGAGGGACCGTCAGACTCTTACTGAGTAAAATCCACGATGTCCTTCAATAGCCCTTTACGTTCCGGGGTCACGGTAGCCTCGGGCAGTCAGCCTGACCGAGGCTTTGGCCCTCTAGAGACACTGGCGCGTGGAACACATGCACCGTCGAACCGGGCATGGTTCAACTTCCGAAAGCGAGTCGCCCATTACTCACCCCTCGCATGCTCGCGCCTACGCTGGCAGGTCGCCACTTAGTTGATGACACCGAGGTGGCGAAGCAAATTTATCTTTATATTTCATCACCACTGCCCTCAAAATTGTGAAGGAAAACATCGTGACAAAGCCGGTATGTTCTAGAACCAAACTTCGAAGACATGTGACATCTGCCAACCCTCACTAGGCCCGCGTTGTGGCATGGGTCACTCCCTCTCACAGAAAGGAGGCCTGTGCCCCAGCTGTGGGAATATTTATAAGCTGATGATGATGAGAGCATTTTATGGTGGCCCAGTGGTGACAAACCCACCACACTATTCCCAAACCACTGCAACTCCTGAAACCCAGAAAAGAGAGAGAGAACCACCAGAAAAGCGCCGAGACAATGAAGCTTGACGTGTCCCGGAGAATGAATTTACCTGTCTTGGATCCTGCAACGAAATTAAAAAATAATCAGAAAAGATTAGTGGAGCCCCGACATACATAGGATCATAGCCAGCCAGGCGCATTACTTTGTATTATTGTTTTATCACATATAACGATCTCCGCGCGCCTAAAAAGTTTTCACTTAAAAAAAACACCACTTCTTCGAACTTTAATAGTAAATATACTTTACCACATATATGGAATTATGATGGTCAAGTTTTTGTGTGTCAGCATGGCTGTTTTAGGCATCCCTGTGGTTCCGCTTGTTGAAAGTAGGTACGCCACCGTGTCCTCAGGATCGAAGTCTGTTGGTCTGAAATTTTGGCACATTAGGTTTGATTCTAAATTATTACAGTTTATCGTGGCTTTCATGACAGCCAGCTACTGGTTATAGATAGAATATGACAGGGTGTATTCTTCTCCATAGAGATCTACGCTTTCGAATGAGCACCTATGGTACTTTCACAGTTTTTGTCTTGTGACTGGGGCTGTAGCACCATAAATATGTTTGTGCTTGTTTTATTTTATGTCTTTTGGCAATTCAAAAGTGCCTGTAATTGGCCTAGTTGAAATAAACGACAATGACGTATTGTCCACAAATGTTTGGACCCTGTTTCTTCAATACTCCGACCCGTACTGCACCCTATTGTGGGTCGCACAGGATCCCACAGGCTTGTATCCCAGCAGTAGAAACATCATAGGCTGATTAATCTGAAGTTAATTTGCTTTACTAGGAATTTTTGTACTCTTCCTGCCGGGTTATGAACAAAAATAGTAGCTATGAAAGTTGCTCGCTAAAATACCTACAGCCACCGACACACGCAACCAACCGTATAGAAATTCAAGTTTTAGAGCTACTTACTGAAAACTTCTAACTTCTGTGTCATCTGCATTGTCCAACAATTGTGCCAGTGTAGTACAGTTATTGCCCTTATCAAAGGTGACAATTTTAGCATCTACATTTGCCAAAGTCAACGCCTTCTCTATATCTGTAGTTTTTTCACTTTGCCCAAAAATAATATTCGGGCGGTTAGTGTGGAAGAGATCTTTCAATTCATCTGAAATATGAAGATCATTAAAATTATTGTTTTGTCTTTCTTCCTTTAAATTTTTATTGTACTGACTGTCCCCCACTGCTCAGTCTGTAACCGTCTCTAAGGTCTAATCTTATCTATCTCTGTACCTAACAAAATTCATCAAAATCGGTTCTGCCGTTTTGACGCGAAAACGGAACATGCCTTAATACATTTTCCCATTTCTCCATCATAGTTTATACTATGAACTAATAATTTAGTAAAACAAAGAAATCATACTTATGTATGATTTCTTTGTTTTACTAAATTATTAGTTTTGACTCATACAAGGCTCTTTCATTTTCACAGCGTATCGATTAACCAAGGATTTTCAACTAGATTGGCATATTGAGTTGCACACCCAGCAAATTATCTGTTCAAATTAGTTCCAAAAAAATCCTACTGATGACGTGATGACGTCACTACTGTAGAATTTGGTGTATTAAATAACCAAGTTAGAGTTACTTAGCGAACGGCAAGTGGTCGAAACTGACCATAAATAACTAATGAAACCAAAGAAACGATCGCATTCTGCACATCTTCTCCATATAAACTCAAACTGTAATTTGTGGAGAAAGGAGTACAAATCATTGTAATTCCAATTTTGCCCATCGGAGCAGTTTATTAGGTGGCACTATAGGTACCATGGAGTACTATGGGGTACCAGATTGAAAGGGGTCAATCTCATACTTGACAATGATAACATTATTTTATTATTAAACTAGCTTTTGCCCAAGGCTTCGCTCGCGTTAAGCAGTATTATTATTAGCTAGTTCGTATTAATTTATTAGTTCCATTAGGTACTGATAGTTTCAAACGAATGCATTTACATCCTTCATCATCCCTTATTTTATCCCCATGGGGGTTGAATATATAAAATCCTTACTTAGGGGATGCCTGCGTCATAGTAGCTTTATGCATGCAAAGTCTCCGCCCGATCGGTTTAAAATTGACAAAGTTTCATACAAAGTTTCATCTCCTATTTTATCCCTTTGGGGGTAGAATTGATCAAAATCCTTTCTTAGCGGATGCCTACGTCATAACATCTACCTGCATGCCAAATTTCAGCCCGATTCGTCCAGTGGTATGGGCTGTGCGTTGATTGATCACTATGTCAGTCACCTTTGAGTTATATAATTATATATATTTAGTTTAGATTAACTATTATTGCTGTGATCACGATGACAATGTAATTTTGTGAAGATTAATGTACCGCTACAAGGCCGAAGGCGGGGGTTATCTCGTAACTTCACTTTTACAGACTTTTATTTTTATAAATGCGAAAGTTTGAATAAATCTTTGATACTTAATCAAGTAAATGTGGCAGAAAGGATCTTAATTAAAGACTCAGTGATAAGTCGTTGTCTACAATAACTCATTTATGTACCATTTATCCTTATGTTCCCGTGGGATAACTTTTAAGCCTCTTCGCACACTAGGCGACTCAAGTCTCCGATACCTTACGACTTTGGAATCCAAGTGACAATCTTTCAATACAAATCCGTAGAGGTTCATTTGCGCACGCGTATTTGGATGTCTAAGGCGCGGGTCACACAGAAGAGACGTAAGACAACGCCGCCGAGCCGCGACGCGGACAGGCGTAGATGTACTAGCGTTGCGCCCCCAACGCGTCTCTTCTAATGTTTGCGTCGCGACGCTGCTCTACACATTTTGTATGGAATGGACTCTGGACTTCTGCGTCTTATGTCTTTTCTGTGTGTCCCGCGCCAAAGTCGTAAGGTATCGGAGACTTGCGTCGCCTAGTGTACGAAGGGGCTGAATTGAGAGCCACATGCTGTCTGCGGGCCGCTGGCAACAACTATGTGTAAATAAGTACTTACTGACACCCAAAGTAGCATCAATAGAAGCGACCATAATCCCAAGAAACAGTGCAGCATTGTGGGGTATGCAGTAATTGAGGTGGTTCGGTCCCATCAGTATCATGACATCGCCTTCCTTCAGTCCCAATTTTGAGAGAGAAATAGCGCATCGTATGCTTCTGTTCAGAACTGAGCTGTTGCTTTCAGATTCTCCCGTTCCTCCATCAATCTGATAATAATAAATTATTTATTTATTATTCTTATCGCAGTGTACTTTGACTTAGCTCATAAAATTTGCAAGTTGCAGTGCAATGGGCAGGTCACATCGCTCGTAGAACTGACAACCGATGGGGAAGAAAAGTTCTCGTGTGGCGATCACGGACTGGAAGACGCAGCGTAGGTAGGCTTCCTACTAGGTGGATCCGGACATCGTGAGAGTCGCGGGTAACCGATGGATACAAGTGGCGAATAATAATTGTCGTTCGGCGTGGCGGTCTAAGGCGGGGGCTTATGTTCAGCAGTGGACGTCTTCTGGCTGATGATGATGATGACGATAGTGTACTGCCAGGCAAAAATCACCTCTAATTCTTTCCATGAATTCTTTGGCTGCATTTTTTTGTTTATAAAACATTTCCCATTGCTCTTGGTGCGTTTAAAAACATAGAAAGTTACATACACAAACACCCATACCCGGAACAACAACTTGCAGATCATAAAATCTGGGCAAAATATCCCACACAATGAATTGAATTATTAAAACGAACTGATGTCAAATATCGATTGCAGCAAGTTTGTTAATGTGTAATCTTATTATTGAACACACGGCTACACATCAAGCTATTCAAAACCAGTATTAGCTGACCGTTTATTGTGTGTAAAAATCGTACAAAGCGAGACCAAGACAAACTGGTTTTGTATAGCTTGATGGTTAGCCGTGTGTACCATCTAAAATGCTGATCATTTGACCAAGAAATAGGCCAGACCTCTTAAAAAACTTTTTTTAAGAGGGCTGGCCTATTTCTTGGTCAAAGGATCAGCATTGCCATCCAACGTGGCAATGCTGCCAGCATTATGGGCACTTTCCCCATTGACAGCGATGTGAATGAATTTTTTGAAGCTCTATACATTTTTAATGTTACTTTATTTAAGTCATTTTTGTAAATATTTCAGTATTAATTTTAGTTTTTAAATGTATTTTTTTTTTATGTTAGATGGGTTTGCTCTTGACCTTAGTCTAGGTCCCGTCAGGAATGACTAAGAAAAGGTCGACGATGGAGAGAGCTTACCCAGAAGAAGCCTGTTCACTCTAACTTTGAAGATATTACATAATATTAGTTGTGAGTACATAATAAAAATTGTCATAATTTTTTAAGATCACTTAAATGGAACAAAACCTTCGTACACGTTTTATATGACCAGAAAGGTATGGAAGATGAGACAAGAAATTCACAAAAACGAATATACCTGCAGAACAAAATCAGGATCCTCTTGCAAGCTGTGTAGCATGAGCTTGCCGATGTGGTGTCTATCAGATGGGATCCCTGTCTTCGCTATCACTCGGGATCCAACCTCTGCCATATACCAGTGCACCGCGTCTGTGGCCTGGGTCGACATTTTGTTAGATAGATCTGAAATTAAAAAAAAAAAAACTGTTTTTAGGATATGGAAACGAAACCACCCCTGGCAGTTAGTCTTCTCTGGGCCCTCTCACCCTGTCACTACAGGGCACTACATTCAGTGCCCTGTAGCTTTTAGATGTTCCGTTGGTGTGGGCGCAGGTTTGACCTGGGTGAGCTCGCTTTATCTTGGGTCTAATCTTTAATTGTGGGGTAGATTGCGAATTTTTTTTTTTAATTCTTGTACTTGACAAATAGTGTAAAACGTTTTAATTATGGTGTTTTTTTAAAAAAAAAAACCTTTGAACTATTTGATTGTTTTATATTGTAAAGAGGGAGGGAGGCAAACCTTTGCCCAGGACTGGGACAGAGCAGGCTAAAAAATCTTAATCTAAAAAGATATAAAAAAAATAAAAATCTTTGGTTTAAATAAAATAGTATCGTGGAGAGAGTACAAAAAAACAATAACAATAATAAAAAACAAGCACAAAATATAAATATAAAATACTATTACATACTTACAAAATTTTAATACCAAATGTTACATAAAAATCAAAAACTCATTATCATCTTTTTATCGAGTCATGTGCAGGTGACACTTTTGTTACTACTGCAATACACGTGACGACTGAGGAGCCAAACTAAATAAATACTTTAGAGTATGTATTTAATAATTCACCAACTGGCATCGACTGAGATTATGAACGGGGCGTCAATCAATATCAATATGACTTTTTCAGCTCGCTTAATAGTGTGTACGGACGATCGAACCGCACCACGGACCACACCACGAACTTCGTGCGCTCAGGGGCCTTAGTCAAACAGCATACGACAGTAAACGACAATCGTTATCGATCATCAGTCACCAATACATTTTCAACTTTATACCCCAGCGCGTAAAGTTGAAAATCTAATATAAACTGCTAATCGATAACGAACTAAACAAATAAAAACGATCTGTGAACTTCAATAGATTTTCAACTTTACACGCTGGGGTATAAAGTTGAAAATGTATTGGTGACTGATGAACGATAACGATTGTCGTTTACTGTCGTATGCTGTTTGACTAAGGCCCCTGGATCAAACTCGATAGTGTGGCGCACGGTCCGGAGTCATTACGGCTGGTTCGGTGCGTTTGCAACTGGACGGTTCAGAGTGCGATGCGGTCGTCTGTTGCGCAGATCGCACCGTACGGTTCGTGGTGCGGCCCGGACCAAGTTCGATCGTCTGTACACACCTTTAGACTGCGGTTCCACTGAGGTGGGGCGAAGCAGAGCGAAGACGAGAGGAGCCGCGATTCACCAATCATATGACTGATGCACATGGCTGATGTGCACATGTGGATTTCAAGCCATGTGATTGGTGAATCCATATTCCATTCCACCTCAGTGGAACCACAGCCTAATTGCCAACTTACCGAAATGTTAGTCATTCATTCAGTTGCTAACACAGAGTACATTATAATATAATGAGGTTGTTAACGATTTATTCACCAACTTAGTTAAGTGAAAGTTGAGGGATGCAAAATATGTGTCATAATTTTGAAGAATACTAAAGATTTGAATGCAAAATATACTCAGCGGGCCTAAAACGCTCTTCGCATACAGTTTAATAACGCCTGTAGGATTCTGGGGCCTTAGTCAAACAGCATTCGACAGTAAACGACAATCGTTATCGTTCATCAGTCACCAATACATTTTCAACTTTATGCCCCAGCGCGTGGAGTTGAAAATCTATTAAAAACTGCTAATCGATAACGAACGAAACAAACGAAAACGATCTGTGTACTTCAATAGATTTTCAACTTTACGCGCTGGGGCATAAAGTTGAAAATGTATTGGTGACTGATGAACGATAACGATTGTCGTTTACTGTCGAATGCTGCTTGACTAAGGCCCCTGTTGAGTCTCCCTCGATTTTGCAGCGCATCGGGCATGTTTGCTGATGCAAGAGTTAATGACTTTTATGCCACAATTTTATGAGAATTTTATGCAGATGCAGAGGATTCGAATGAGCGCCAACGGAATCCTAAGAACGATCTCTGAGACATCATAGTCTGCAGTGCTGGGTAGGTTTATACATGTGACTTGATAAAACTGATTTTATTTCTTGACATAATAATTGAATGAATGACAACATTGTTTTTGTATTTTTTGATATTATGGCAATACTTCTCTGCGTGATCGAATCCGAAATGAGGAGATCCGTAGACGAACTAAAGTCACCGATATAGCCCACCGGATGAGCAAGCTGAAGTGGCAATGGGCAGGCCATATTGCTCGCAGAGCGGATAGCCGATGGCGACGAAAAGTGCTAGAGTGGAGACCACGGACTAGCAAGCGCAGCGTAGGCCGTCCACCAACAAGGTGGACAGACGACCTTATGAAGGTCGCCCGAAGACGCTGGATGCAGGTCGCTTCCGACCGGTACATGTGGAGATCAAAAGGGGAGGCCTATGTTTAGCAGTGGACGTCCTATGGCTGAGATGATGATGATGATGAAGGCAATACTCGAATTATTATTATTTTATTTATTTATTGTTATTGATGTCATAGACCTTTGTAACTTACAAAAAAATGTTAAATATAAGTCTGAATTAAAAATAAATATTAATAATGAAAGCAATACTAACCACGAACTGAGTAAAACCAAGAATGAAAAACAAACAAACGCTAAGCTTGCTTAGAAAGTGCTGTGTTCACTGTTACTTTGCAAATTATTTCACCAAACATACATACACATTTTATCTCTTACATTTTAGGTAAAGAATAAAATAATGATGATAAGTATGAGCTAAGTAAATATACAGACAGATAGGTATACTGTACCATACAACACAAAGTTCTTTATAAACACTGCTTTAGGCTATCACGGTTTGTTTCACAATTTAAAATGTCACTTACGGGATATCTTCCGTATTTATTATTTTGAGTTGATATTTCGACGCTGTTGCAAGCGCCATGATCGCGGGAGGTCACCCCACGATCCCGTAAGTGACATTTTAGATAAGATCCTTTTCCATCGTGGTAAAATCATCAATGAATCCACCTACCCTACTGTTAGACTTGTACTGACTAAAATCCACGGTGATCCTTCACTTTCCAGGCATTACCAATTTCTATTGAAATACTACCTTCTCAGTAAAAACTCTAATTTTCTGGTCTGACACTACCTACTTAGTACTGTGGCACCATTTTAGAAAAGATAATGAGAAAAGAGGTATTTCTGTTATAAAAGCCCTCACGACACGAAGAAAATCCTTGTATGAGTATGAGGCAACGCTTTTTTAAGGGGAAGAAAAAGAAAAACGAGCATTGAATGATAGAAAGACGATAACAGAAAAGAATAAAAGAAACAATCGTGTTACTTGATTCTGGAGAAAAATGTATGTATGTATGTGGTGTAGGTTCTTTTTTTTTTTTACGTGGTAAAATCATCAAATGAGGCCTCCCACCCCGGGCAGGGCGGGAGGGACTGTCAGACTTGTACTGACTAAAATTCACGGTGTCCTTCAATAGCCCTTTATGTTCCGGGGTCACGGTGATGGTATAAGACCCGCGACCCCGGCAGGTTTTAGCGCTCTGAGAGGGGGCCTCGTCATTATGCTGACGCTCTTTGAGGCGCGCGTGGAACACGACGCGCCGTCGACCCGGGCATGATCCATGGTCGGGCGGCGAGTTGCCCTATACTCGCCGCCCGCATGCCCATGAGGTGTAGGTAAGTGAATTTTGAGTAAAACAATTTTGATCAATTTTTGCATCACCTATAATATAATCATTAGGAACAAGCTTTTTAAAACATTTAGATGAACAATTTCATTCTCTAGGTAGCGTGAGCACCAATTCTTTGAGTAACTTCCTGTTAATCTTAGATGTACTGGTTAAGGGTAGCTCTTTCATGAAGATCACGCCTCCTCTTAACTGCTTGGAGTTTGTCAGTGTGTCTGGAAAGAATTTCGATGTTAGGTATATTACTTATTGCTAAAAGACCACTGAAAGACCAGTTCAAGGCTAGTTTTAAGACGTTTTAAGACCCCCACAGGTGTGCCTAAGATGATTACTAACACTATTTGCGCTTAAAGCCTCTTTTAGACGGAGCAAGTACTCTCATTTGAGTTTCACTACATAGCGGTATAAGTTTGATCAACTGATTTCGGTACCTATAAAGTCCGCAATGTAACGCAACTCGCGTGCCAGTTCTTGCAGCGTCTAAATGAGGTTTACCACTGCTACTTATCAGGTATAGCACCACTTGTGCTAGCGCCTCAGGGACCTAGACAACCAGCAAATCTGTCCAGTATCAACCGTATCTTTTATGTGCAAGCAAATGATAAAGCGGGTCTATTTTGCCTCGACTTGTACCGTCTTGTCTTTACTGACAACTTGATTCTTTATAAACCCATTACCTTTAACCAGGTCCTTGATCTCCTGTGCTGTGAGGTTGTACCCAGGTTTCGGCACCACACACGCCACTACCAGGTCTCCGTGCTCCCTGTCAGGTATACCAGTCACTGCCACATGGAATACTCCGGGATGTTTCAATATCACCGTCTCAATTTCTAATGGAGAGATCTGTTAACAATTAATTATAAATTATAATAAGTGAATAAAGGGTTTGAACTAAAAAAGTACTAATTAACAGACAAAGTGACAAAGAGGGTGGGAAGTTTTGCTTTTTGGGGGTCATCATCATATCAGCCGTAATCCGTCCACTGCTGAACATAGGCCTCCCATAAAGACTTCCAATAGGACCGGTTGGAAGCGGCTTGCATCCAGCGTGATCCTGTGGTCTTCATAAGATTGCCGACGGACGCTGCGCTTACTGGTGCGTGGTCTCCATTCGAGAACCTTACGGCCCCATCGGCCATCAGTTCTGAGTGCTATATGGCCTGCCTACTGCCATTTTAACTTGCTAATTTGTTGGGCTATGTCGGTAACCTTGGTGTGGGTACTTCTGGACAAGGCTCCTCCCGGGGTCATGTCAATTCTTCCCTTCGGAAAGTTACCTGGTGGCTCCTGTACTTCAGCAATAACTTGTATCGTTCAACGAAGAACATATTCCAGGAGCTGTCTCTGTAGAATATGTCACCAGATTTACACCAGCCATCTTCTGTCAATGTCTCCTTTGTCGCCTCTGGGTTGTTGTGGTATCCCTAGAAAGATACGTATATACGTTTAGTAATTAAATCTTACCGAGGGGTATCATATTATTCAGTATCAGCAGAGTTGTGGTTTTGAGGTCAGATAGCAATTTCGTCAACGTCACCAAAAGATTTAAGAGTGGAATTAAGGATTTGGCTTTGTGTAACAAGACTGCGATGGCCTTGTTGGTAAGGGTTTTGGTGGACCAAATCAGATGTACTAAAAAGAGGTGGCGCAAATAATAATTAATCAGATGTTCGCAGTTCCAAGTCCTGCAGGCGTAGCATGGCGCCGTAGAAAGGGATTTTGTCGACGGAAGAATAGACAAAATGACAGAACGTACAAATATTTTTATTGATTTAAGGTAATGTAAAAAATATGGAAAATAAACGTTCTTTTTTTCAATAGTGTACGAATTGTGTCATATTTGCGGAAAAAAACAGTCGACTTGTATAGAAATAACGATTAAATAACTTTGTCTTTTCTTGGTACTTGGTAGACATAGAATCGCCATGCTTCCCGTGCTGTTGAAATAAAAAAATATTCAAAGAAAGAAAAATATTGGTTCTCCGTTATATCCGGTTACTTCTAGGCACCTAGTTTGGGAAAAAAGCTAGGCAAATGATGAATGCGACTGCCTCCTTGTGAAGAAATTTATAAGCATTCATTATATTTGTTAATTTTAAAGGATCTCTGGATAAAACAAAAAATAACATTCACGTTACGTCACATCCTAAAAAATTACAATAGGAAAACATAATCTTACTTTAAATATAGTCGGTCCTCTGCACCATAATTCCCCTTTGACGTTAGGTTCAGTGATAACTTTATTAGTCTCTGGATCGAGTTATTCGTCAACTCGCCCGCAATTAACTCGCTCGCTCGGGCGAGTTGGCACCTTCCGATTTTACCTATTTTTGTTGTCGTCAACTCGCGACTGACCGAAAAATGGTACAGTCATCTATAAAAGTGTTATAATAAATTAATATAGAAACCTACTTTATAGTATGAGGCGCTGTAAGATTTGAGTTTGGATATTTGAAAACGTACCCACGATATAGGAGAAATCCCAAGCGTGGGGCAAAGACACAGGGCAAACACCTTGTTATATATCTGGTATTTTAATTAATTGTATTTTTGTAAAAACAGTATACTATGTGTATGTACCTTTATTTAATGATTTAAATACCACCTTTTCATGCAAGCCTAGTACTTTTGTGATAAATAGATTTTGCCCAAAAAATGTATGTTGAGACAAAACTATTAAAATGAAAAATGTCACCTTGATTTTATACAGTCCTAGTACATTTTTGGGTATTGAATATTCGCCGAAAGAAATTTTTAGTGTTGAAAACCGTTCGTTGTGTGGCATGAAAACCTTAAGCATGATTCTATTCTCCTGGTTCTTTTTGTTCCAATTCCTCATTCAATTTCGGCACCAAAACCTTCTTCATGATCCTGTTCTCCTGGTACTTTCTGCTTGGATTTCACATTGAATTCTAACTTATGAAATAATACTTAATTTATGTCTTTGTGCTTACATTTTATTAATGATCTCAAAACAACTCCGCCCCTAAGACGAACCAACTTTACACGTTTAGTGTCATAAACGTGTGAAGAAGGTTTAACTAAATTAAATGTTTTTATAGAAACACTTTTGTAGATGGCTGTAAATACGTCAGATTTTCGCTCAGTTGCGAGTTGACGACTACAAAAAAAGGTAAAATCGGAAGATGACAACTAGCCCGAGCGAGCGAGTTAATTGCGGGCGAGTTGACGAATAAGTCTCTGGATCCACCAACTGCAACGTAACATAAAAAACATTAATATGATTCCCTAAAGCAACGACGATATATTACTAGACTCCGCATGCACGATCTAACGAACAAAACTGTTCTGTCAACTCGCTGAGGTACTACGTAAGCGAGGGGGACGGGGTACTATGTTGTGATTGGCTAACTCAAGGTCTGTTCTGTCTCAAGATATGTTTACGGCTCACAGGAGTGGTCGAAATAACACGGATATAAGACTTTTTTGCCTAATGTGTTGACAGACATCGGTCGCCTGTTATTAAGAGTCTAGTAATATATCGTCGTTGCCCTAAACCGTACGATATACAGTCTACATTGCATCACTTTCTTCATGCAGTTAATCTTGCCGTAGTATCGGCTTCGTGGATCTGATGGACACTTCCGAAAGTTTCCGTCCAGTCCAATTTTAATCTAGCTTCGATAGCGTTAAGTTATAAAAAAAAAATTGCCAAAATTACTATTATCCATTACTATTTCAGTTTGCTTATTTTAGAGGTACACACGGCTACACATCAAGCTGAACAAAACCACATTAACGTGGTCTCGCTTCCCATTATCTAGTCACACGTTCAACGATCAGGTTATTCTGGTTTTGCCGTGTGTGTGATGTGTAGCCGTGTGTACTACTGATTACTTACTTGCATGTCTAAGCATCCGAGTGGTCTTCCACACGACCCCGGTGCCGGAGAACAGTCTTGCTGGACAGCCATTGTACTGAACTCACTCATACCATACATAATGAATACGTTATCGGTCTTCGCCTTTTTCTGGAATACAAAATATTAGTAGATCAGTCGTTACAGCTGGTAGTCGGTGCTACGAAAACCTGATATTCAACCTTCCTTATAATCCAGTGCTAGGGCGAAAAGGTGGTCCCGGGATTTATCTCATTACCGTGACCCCGAAACATAAAGGGCTATTGAAGGACACCGTGGATTTTAGCCAGTACGAGTCTGACAGTCTCTCCTGCCCTGCCCGGGGTGGAAGGACTCATTTGATGGTTTTACCACGATAAAAAAAGGGCGTAAAGGTAAACAGTTGCCCCTAGTGGCCTACCATGACGTCTTAAAGCGACGTTGATTCCACTGTGGGAAAGAGACACGGCTACATAAGTGTAGCGCCATCTTTTTTTCACATTGGAACTACTCTTTATGAAGTCAGGGTCCCCAAATTAATACTGGTATTCAGTTAGACCAGAAGCCTAAAAAGCAGTTGAAGAATCATAGATAAGGTAAGAATATTACCTTTACTTCATTGATAGTGTCTTCTGAAACAGCGCTACCTCCTAAACAAACCGTACTAAAGCACGTGAAGTCACATTTAGCACTTGTCATCATCGTGATCATCATATTCGGGCTAGTAGCGATGAAGGTGGGCTGTGGAAGTAAATGGAAACAATATTAATAAAGAAGAAGAAACAAATGTACTGGAGACATTGAGCTATTATTACTACGTATAGAGACGACACCACGCATCACCACTGTGTCCCATCCAGGATGAGTGCGCGCGCCTAGAGCACGCCACAGAGCTGTCAAACAATTGACTGAACTTGTGTGCGCGCACTCATCTTCGCTGGGACATAGTTGTGATGCGTGGTATCGTCTCTATACGTAGTAATAATAGCTCAATGACTGGAGACAGGAATTTAGCAAAACAAAATCAGGCTTTGAGAAATGAGGTCCAATTGGAACTGAAAAGTTCAGTTTACACATATCAGGACTCTGTCCCAAATGAATGGAACTTGAGTCACCACAAAACAGATCCTTACCGTGTCTTATACATCTAGTGGATTTCAACGATCTACTTCATGTCATTGGTCTACCTTAAGGCTTATTCACAAAACGCCTTACTATGCTCTGCCAATTCAGAAATTTTCAGCTCTTATTTTATACTTTCATCATCGTTTCCCCCTAAGACTGCTACACCGAACGACAATAGCTTACCCCCGAGCCGTGCTTTTATAAGAAAAATTTAGACCCTGTCATTTTCTTTTTTTAGTTGTTGTAGATAGCAAGTACTTTGTGTAATTTATGTCATCATTATTGCTCCCAAAATAGTGAAGGAAATCATCGTGTCTCTAAAGCCCGCTGTACACATTGGGCTAGCGTATTGGGCCAGCGTGTACAGACCTACTTGGCGGTATGTTGGTAGTTGTCGGGAATACTGGCCGGCCAACCGAAAGTTGTCGGTTTTTCGTGCACCAATCGAAGGATCTTAGCAGGCTTCGCAAAGAGTGTTCACACGTTGGCCCAATGTTTAAACAGCGAAATTTGGAATTCATTATTTTGGCCCAACATGCTGGCCCAATGCCTTGTCCCAATATGTACGGCGGCCTTTAGCCGAACATTCAACCTATTTCAAACCAACCCAGAATGGTACCAAAGAGGAGGCCTCTAAAGCGGCATCAAAAACATTTGAAGATAGAACCAGAAACCCATAGAAGAACTCTGTGGTTGGTCTTTAACCAACCACAGAGTTCTTCTATGGGTTTATAAATAATTGCCAGATTTCCTACAAAACGTCTACCTTATATTTATTAACGAGTTCTGCGAAATGTTCTGTTGTGAGTGCAGCTGATGTCTGAAGCCTCGTATACTTCATGGTCGGTGAGAACAGGTAGTGGAAACCAGCGGACAGCCACTGTGCTGGTGATGTCACTATCACCATCCTTGTTGGCGTTGGGAACTGCGAGAAACTAGACCTGATGAGGAAAGCAGAAAAACTTTAATTATATAGAATATTTAAAAATAGTTGATCTGTTTCCGGTAAGCGTAGTACGGAAAATAATGTAACTTAGTGTGACTCTGGCTTTCATCTTCCTGCCCTTATCCCATTTTACTTGGGATCGGTGCAACACGTTTCTTTCTTCCATTCTCCGCTATCACAAGTCATAGTCTCATTTACTCCTTTCTCTTTCATATCCTTACTTAAACAATCCATCCATCTTTTCTTTGGCCTTCCTCTTCCTCTCCGTCCATCAATACTCGGGCTATAATAATATTTAATCTTGTCTCTATACTCCAGGTAGCTGAACAACCAATTATCTGGAGTATTGAGACTAGTAAAAGTAAGGGGTGAATTTTACCAAAGAGACAGAACACTATGTCGGTCTCAGTGTACTTGTTGTTTTCAACGTGAGTCAATTAATGGTCTCCCATGCATTTGTATGGGCACGGTAATTCATTTGAAATTAATCAACAAAATAAACAGTGAAGAAACTCATGGAACATAAATTAATAAAGAAAAGGAGAGTGAGTATCATTTACCATAAATAAGGCACCCCAATTGTTAAGTTTTTGTGTGTTAACATGGCCGTTTTAGGCGTGCCAGTGGTTCCACTTGTTGATGTCAGGTACCCCACGACATCAGCAGGATCGAAGTCTGTTGGTCTGTAAATAATTAAATATCAAGTTATATCATAATCATAACTTCTTTACCAAAAACTTCATAAGGTAGGAACAACTTCTACTTGTACAATAGAAGCACCTCAGACATCTCATAAATGTCACAAATTAGTTGTCCATTAATTTTGTTCACTTAGAAATTGTTGGAATACAGAGAAACAGTTAATTTGTATCAGAATATTGATAAGCCTTCGTTCACCTTCACAACCTGAAAGATGGAATTGGGAGATACTTGGTCAAAGGTCTTGTAATAATTTTTGGCGATCTAAAAAGAGTGTCCATGGAGTTTCTTGCCCGTTCTTCTGCATAGAGATCTACTTCTTGAAATGAGCATCTACGGTACTTTCACAGTTTTTATGTCTTGTGACTGGGACTGTAGTACCATATGTTTGTAGTATTTAATTATATTTTTTATATCTTTGACAATTCAAAAGTGCCTGGGTCTACTTGAAATAAATGCTTTTGATTTGAGTTGATTTGACTGATCTAAACAATTACACTCATTTATTTTCAGACGTGGTACTATCAGAACACGTGTGTCGTACGATATGTACTTTGTGGTAGTAACTTACTTGAAACCTTGGATTGCTTTCTCATCATGGTTTTCTAGTAAATCGACGAGAGTAGAATAATTGCTATTCTGATCGAAGGTCACGACTTTTGAGTCCACTTTGGCCATTTCTAACGCTTTCTTAACAACTGGCGTCTTTTCACTTTGACAGAATATTATGTTCGGCTGGTTGGTGTGGAATAAATCTTTTAATTCATCTGAAATATGAAAATAGTAGAGGTTTTGATTAAGCGGCTCGAACTGGCCTTGCTAAAAAAAAGAATATTGCTAGAGAGCTATATTATAAAAGCATAACGACTTTTGAAATGGAAGACGACTGTGTTTTTATGGGAGTGACTGCACTGTCTACAGTAAACCTATTAGTAGTCTATTTAAGTGGGACTGATTGTAAAATTGTTGGTCCTTATTTTATCATGCAATAAAATAAGAAAATCGTCCTTTGATCTGTTTTAATGCGGTCAACGGGCTTCGGTGAGTTCAGATGTAATCGCGTCTTCATTCTTGGGATTTACATTGATCCAGTAGCTCGATCCAGCGACACGGGATTCTAGCACTGAATTTGCACTGGAATAAAACATGGTTCAGTCCAGTATCCAGTGCTGTATTGGAATGGAAAAATCATCAAATATCCAGCTACTGGATCAATTATAAATAAGCCTTTAAACATGATTTGTTCAAGCTCAGTGACTTAAAAGATCACTCACTAGTATAAGAAAATCAGTACAGTTCCATACTCACTGGGTCCCAAAGTAGCATCAATAGACGCTACCATGATTCCAAGATACAACGCTGCGTAGTGGGGTATGCAGTAATCTAGATGGTTAGGTCCTAAAAGTATCATGACATCGCCTTGCTTCAGTCCTAGGTTCCGAAAAGAGATAGCACATCGGATGCTTCTGTCCAGAACTGACCCATTGGTTTCAGATTCTCCTGTTGCTCCATCAATCTGATGGAAGAATACAAGTATATAAATGAAGATAAGTATTCTGGTGAGGTGACGTTGGTGGCATCTATTGTAGAGCTATCAAACTAATCTAGCGTCATAAGACATAGAATGGATTGATGAATTCGGTCTTGTGAGTTGCGGGCATTTTCTTTTTTATCTTGTTAAAATTATGAAATGAGTCCCCTACTTTCAGACTTGTACTGACTAAAATCCACGGTGATTCTTCAATAGCCCTTTACGTTCCATAGTCACGGTTACCTGATAAGACAGTCCCGAGATCCCGGTGGCTTTGGCCCTCTAAGGAGGGAGGGGGGGGGGTTGCTTACAACTATTAGTGGCGTGCGTGGAACAGGACGCTCCATCGATCCGAGTATGGTCCATGATCACAGTCATCCATTACTCACCTGCTGCACGCTGGCGAAAAAAAAGAATAATTCTTTAAAGAAGTACAAATACCTGCATCACAAAATCAGGATCTTCTTGCAAGCTGTCTAGTACGAGCTTGCCAACGTGATGTCTATCAGATGGGATCCCTGTCTTCGCTGCCACACGGGCTCCTACCTCCGCCATATACCAGTTCACCGCATCGAAAGCCCGCCTGGTCATGATTATTTATCCTGAAAATAAAGAATCAAATAGTTTAGAGTTTTTAAACCTTCTTCAAAAAAGGGAGGAGGGTAAACGGTACGAGGTAACACGGGGACGCGAGGTATGATGGGAAATCACACACATATGGTAAACTTAACACAATACTAACGTAGCGCAAGCGCCAACAGGACGCCATTTGTTAATGGCCGCCTGCAAATGATGTCCTGTTGGCGCTTGCGCTACGTAGTGTTGTGTTAAGTATGCCTAAAGAATTTATGTCCCCATTAGTTAGTTTTACTTCAGAAAAATAACTTATTTGTTGTGTATATTATGTTTTTTTTTGGTTTTTTAATAGAACTTGAAAAGTAATTAAATCAATTCACTTACAGCAATGTAAAAACGCGGACACGAGTGATTCTCGCAAGTTGGCCTTGCTAAATGTTTGTAATCCGTTCCCTACTGTTCTAATACACACACAAACATCTTTATCTTGTTTTTTTGTTTAGATAATATAATAGGCCATATGGGAAGACAAGAAAATGATAAGATATTATCATAATAAAGTTATAGAAACTCACCTTTGTACTATTGACTGTTTGTTTTATTTATGATCCAAAATTTAACAATATTTTTTCCCATAAAACATAATCCAAACTGAACTGAAAACAGACTTTTTGTTTCTTCAAAAAGGGTGACAACACCTTGTTGAAGAACTACAGGCCAATCTCACTTCTGAGGCATGTTATCAAGCTGTTCTCAAGAGTCATTACGAACCGTCTCGAACGCAGGTTCGATGACTTCCAGCCTCCCGAACAAGCCGGTTTCCGAAAAGGTTTTAGCACCATAGATCACATACGTGACACGCTCCGCCAGATTATACAGAAGACAGAGGAGTATAATCGGCAATTATGTTTAGCGTTTGTGGACTATGAAAAAGCCTTCGATTCAATCGAAACCTGGGCAGTATTGCAGCCCCTCCAACGATGTCATATCGACTATAGGTATATCGAAGTGTTGAAGTGTTTGTATAGTAACGCCACCATGTCCACTTCAAGAAGAGAGCACGAAACCAATGCTATGCTCAGCGACCTCAGTATCGTTTCTCAACGGGTCGGCCTTAAAATGAACATGGACAAGACGAAAGTCATGTCGAATGTCCTTGTGGCGCCCGTACCGGTTGTTGTTGAGAATGATACTCTCGAAGTTGTAGACCATTATACTTACCTTGGACAGATTGTTCAGTTAGGTAGGTCCAACTTCGAGAAAGAGGTCGCCCTAAGAATCCAACGCGGATGGGCAGCGTTTGGGAAGCTACGTGATATCTTGTCATCGAGAATCCCACTGTGTCTCAAGACAAAGGTGTTTAACCAGTGTGTTGCCAGTGATTACAAATGGCTCTGAAACGTGGTCTTTGACTGCTGGCCTTTTAGAGAGACTAAGAGTCACTCAACGAGCTATGGAAAGAGCTATTCTCGGAGTTTCTTTGCAGAATAAAATCCAGAACACGGATATTCGGCGAAGAACCAGAGTCACCGACATAGCTCTTAAAATTTGCAAGTTGAAGTGGCAATGGGCAGGCCACATCGCTCGTAGAACTGACAACTGATAGGGCACAAAGGTTCTCGAGTGGCGACCACGGACCGGAAGACGCAGTGTTGGTAGGCATCCCACTAGGTGAACCGACGACATCGTGAGAGTCACGGGCAACCGATAGATACAATTGGCGAATTGTCATTCGGCGTGGCGGTCTAATAGAGCGAGAGCCGGCTGCAGAAGTACCTACCTTATCAGATACCCCAATGGGCTATATTTAGATCGTTAACCGACACTTAAACACGTAAAAAAAATCAGGTCTGCCAGAGCCGATCCTGCCGGGTCATAGAAATAATCGATATTTTTCGTCATCATTTTTTCATTAAAACTACGTCATAAGATACCCGAATGAGAGTGCTGGCAGCAGTTAACCATTGATTAGTTATGTAAAAAAAAGTTGGTCTGCCATTGCGCAGCCTGCCGGAAGTACTTGGCAGACCCCTAAATATATGCCCTTCTGACTCACTAAACCTACCTCATCGAGTACCCGGATGGAACCAACGCTAAATAATAGCCAAGATGCCCCTGATAGTGGATCAAAAGGTCTGCCAGGTCTAAGCCTGCCGGAACTTAGTGTTCAAAGCATTTGCAGTTGATAGGGAGCGTTATTTCACTTGAAGTCAAAATAACATTTAACATTTAAAATAACATTTTTTATCATTGTTTTGTTTCTAAAGTTATACAAATTCATGAATATTAAATATTTTTTATCGAAACATTAATTAAAAAAACACATGGAGGGATAAAATATGTAAATTCAAAATTTAGCAATAATCACTACGAGTTCAATAACATGCTTACAATTTATATACATACTATATATGTACATACAACTGTCAAAACTTAGTTTAAGTTGGCATTAACCCCTTCGTACACTAGGCGACGCAAGTCTCCGATACTTTACGATATTGGTATACATTGACGCGTGCCTGTGTCCGAACCTCTATGGTTTGTATTCCGATAGTCGCTTGGATACCAAAGTCGCAAGGTATCGGATACTGGAGTCGCCTTGTGTACGAAGGGCCTTAGAATTACCTGAATTCTGTATACATATTTGTAAGTTTAGGGAACTAAGTAGGCTTTCGAGTGGAGAACCTGTTATTGAGTAAATCAAGTCAACGCCTAATTAACTTGTCCACCACCAGGATCTCTCCCATCATCTGAGCCGTAGGACGTCCACTGCTGAACATAGGTCTCCCCTTTAGATTTCCACATATACTGGTTGGAAGCGACCTGCATCCAGCGTTCTTCGGCGAACTTTATTAGGTCGTCTATCTATCTTGTTGGTGGACGTCCTACGCTGCGCTTGCTAGTAGCAGGCCATATTTCTCGCAGAGAAGATGGTCAATGGATGGCGATTGGGTCGAAAAGCACTAGAGTGGAGACCACGGACTAGCAAGCGCAGCGTAGGACGTCCCCCAAGTAACACACAAGCAATAGGTATAACAGTACACATTTGTAAAACTATACGGTTTAATCATGGATATTCTTTGATTAAGAGCCTTAGAAATAGCTAAATGTTGTATTAAGTTGAGTTTGGACTCGTGAAATTCTTAATGCATAATAGGTTCTGTATATTTGTACTCTATTCCTTTAAACTTAATAACTAAGATATGTTAGACAATTATACAAACATTATTAACTATTACGCTTTCTATGTATTATTAAGCTAAAAATAAGTCCCTATGGAAGCATTTATCTGAATAATCATAATCAGTTTTGCTATTATTCAATAATTATTAAGCTAGTAGCGTTTCATTAAACTGATTGCTGCATAATGTACAACAATCTGAATAAAGGTATTAGATAATGCTGTTTTGCAGCTTGATACTGAATAATTGTAAAGTGTACTTTATTAGTCCCTATGGAAGCATTTATCTGAATAATCATATTCAGTTTTGCTATTATTCAATAATTACTAAGCTAGTAGCGTTTGATTAAGCTGATTGCTGCATAATGTACAACAATCTGAATAAAGGTATTAGATAATGCTGTCTTACATCTTGATACTGAATAATTGTAAGGTGTGTGATTATTTTATGCTTAAAACTGGGTAAGTATTTTCATGTTTCACCAGTTATTCAGCTGCTGAATAGAAAAGATCATTTCGGCTTTTATTAAGTTTTCACTTGCTTATCAGTGTG
The DNA here is from genome assembly GCA_028554685.1 of Agrotis ipsilon. Taxonomy (NCBI): domain Eukaryota; kingdom Metazoa; phylum Arthropoda; class Insecta; order Lepidoptera; family Noctuidae; genus Agrotis; species Agrotis ipsilon. The sequence goes on from CM052974.1 coordinate 12,529,373, forward strand.
TTTTAAACTAACTTATTCAATTTAACGCATCACAAGTATGTATAATAGCGCAAATAACTTAATATTAGCTCATTCAAGGGAAATCTTAGTAACTAGAATCTTGTGGAGTTTTATTCAGGAATGGAAGCAAAACAAGCGATCGCCATTTTTGTTTTGTTAATAATTATAATTACAAGGAATTCATCAAGATTATTTGAATGATTAAACTTACAACTACCACATTTTCAACTCTGTTTATCGTAATTGTTCCATTGCAATTGCTAAAATAAAAAACTTTTTTCAAAAAAAATTTAACCGCCTTCAAAAACAACCACAAAAAAGGGTAAAATAACCTACAAAATAACTTTTCTTTCGGAAGTCGGTGGCTTTGTTTTATTATTTCGATGTCTTTTTGCCACCGACTTCCGAAAGAAAAGTTATTTTGTAGGTTATTTTACCCTTTTTTGTGGTTGTTTTTGAAGGCGGTTAAATTTTTTTTGAAAAAAGTTTTTTATTTTACTCTTTTGAGTTTTAATATTCAACCCAAATTCTTGGCAAATACAACATTTTCTTACATGTACACTAGAATTTTGTAATCCGTAGCACCGGTATTAACATCGCCCATGTTTTGTGCATAAAAGAAAGTTCCAATAAAATTCTCTATCTCAAAAAATGCTGAACAGAGTTCGATGAAACTTGCAGTATTCCCTAAGGTGAACGATCCCTAGTACAACAAAAAAACAATTTTGAAAATCGCTCCACAATTGGCGAAGTAATGGCGTAACAAACACGCAAAAAGTAAAGATCATCATGTCGTCCAAGTAGGCGAAATTAATAAAAATGCTCACAAAATAAAAAGTACTGAACCAAATTTGATGAAATTTTTATGGGACCACACTGCAAGTATCCTGCATCGAACAAAAAAAGAATCACACTAATCGGACTAGAAACCTCGGAGTAATCTATGTACATACATAAAAAAAAAAAAAAAAAAAAAAAACATACCGACCGAATTGAGAACCTCCTCCTTTTTTTGAAGTCGGTTAATTAGAAATTTCGCCATAAGTATTTTAGTCAGACCAAGCATGCATTTACGAAAATAATATTTACAATCGCTTATCTTGACTATTCAAGCGGCGCGTTAAAAATAATCGGAAAAATCATATACTATTTACGACAAAATAATTTGCGCACTAAGAATTAACATGTAGCAAACCATATAACAAATAAACTTATTATTTGCTTTAATAAATTCTCCATATAATGTCAAGCTGACTCGATCACCGACATTCAAAAATTCTGGTGGTCCTATTTCACAATTTGTATGAATAAAATCTGCATTATTGTTAACATGAAAGTAATGCTGAATTAATTCTGAATCCATGTACCAAATCGACATAAATTGAATATTGTATGAGTAAGAGCTTAATAAAAAGAATATCAGCTGTTATCCAGAAGTTACTAAGATGATTTCACCATTGTAAAGCTCCTGCTCTGATGTTACTCAGAAGTTATTAAGCTTTATGCATTTAATTTTGGGGCCTTTTTTTTCTTGAATAAAGTCTGAATAGGTGTTTACTCAGACGGTACGTAGTATGGTATTCAGATTATAATCTTGATGACTGACACATTCAATACATTCAACGTACATTTATTAAGAATTTAAATTATAAAACTAAAACTGACATCCCAAATTACTTGGACTCCTGTCGACACCATAAAATAAATACTCTGGAGGAGAGACGACAGATAAATGATTTAATGCTATTGTATGACATATTGAATAATAGGTTTGACTGTCCACCGTTGCTCAGCAAAATCCACTTTAACGTACCGCCCAGACGTACTAGACACACCACTCTTCTAGCTGTTCCTTCGGCTTCCACGAATTATCTGAAGATGTCACCTTTCTTGCGTCTTCCCGCATTATATAACGACAAGTTCCCAACAATAAATCTCTTCAATATTAGTAAGAACCGTCTCAAAAAAGAAATCGTCTCTATTTTAGGTCAGACGTGAGTCGCTCTGTTACGCCTGTAGTGCCAGTGAGTTCCTCATTTACACACACACACATCATCACACTCGTTCACAGTCACCCACATCGTACAGATACACACAAGCTCACACTATACACATTATAAAATGTCACTCTCTGCTATGTTTGTTTTTAATTATTTTATCTGTGTACTTCGTAATTGGCGTATTGTTTGGAACTACTAAAAATTTTTACGACCTACTAAAAGCTGTGAAGCTACCTCTTATAAAATAAATAAATAAATACTCAGCTCTTATTCAGAAGTTTGTGTTACTTGGGCCACCAACAAGATAGATAGACGACCTTATAAAGTTCGCCGGAGAACGCTGGATGCAGGTCGCTTCCAGCCAGTATACGTGGAAATCTAAAGGGGAGACCTATGTTCAGCAGTGGACGTCCTACGGCTCAGATGATGGGAGATATCCTGGTGGTGGTCAAGTTAATTAGGCGTTGACTTGATTTACTCAATAACAGGTTCTCCACTCGAAAGCCTACTTAGTTCCCTAAACTTACAAATATGTATACAGAATTCAGGTAATTCTAAGGCCCTTCGTACACAAGGCGACTCTAGTATCCGATACCTTGCGACTTCGGTATCCAAGCGACTATCGGAATACAAACCATAGAGGTTCGGACACAGGCACGCGTCAATGTATACCAATATCGTAAAGTATCGGAGACTTGCGTCGCCTAGTGTACGAAGGGGTTAATGCCAACTTAAACTAAGTTTTGACAGTTGTATGTACATATATAGTATGTATATAAATTGTAAGCATGTTATTGAACTCGTAGTGATTATTGCTAAATTTTGAATTTACATATTTTATCCCTCCATGTGTTTTTTTAATTAATGTTTCGATAAAAAATATTTAATATTCATGAATTTGTATAACTTTAGAAACAAAACAATGATAAAAAATGTTATTTTAAATGTTAAATGTTATTTTGACTTCAAGTGAAATAACGCTCCCTATCAACTGCAAATGCTTTGAACACTAAGTTCCGGCAGGCTTAGACCTGGCAGACCTTTTGATCCACTATCAGGGGCATCTTGGCTATTATTTAGCGTTGGTTCCATCCGGGTACTCGATGAGGTAGGTTTAGTGAGTCAGAAGGGCATATATTTAGGGGTCTGCCAAGTACTTCCGGCAGGCTGCGCAATGGCAGACCAACTTTTTTTTACATAACTAATCAATGGTTAACTGCTGCCAGCACTCTCATTCGGGTATCTTATGACGTAGTTTTAATGAAAAAATGATGACGAAAAATATCGATTATTTCTATGACCCGGCAGGATCGGCTCTGGCAGACCTGATTTTTTTTACGTGTTTAAGTGTCGGTTAACGATCTAAATATAGCCCATTGGGGTATCTGATAAGGTAGGTACTTCTGCAGCCGGCTCTCGCTCTATAAGGGGGAGGCTTATGTTCAGCAGTGGACGTTTTCCGGCTGATGATGATGATGATCCAAACTGACTTACTTCAACTCCCAGAATCAGTTTAAGTTGCAACAGATATTCCTAATCACGCCAACAAACCCTGACTTAACCATGAAATCGAAGCCAGACAATCTCTTTGTGGAAATTAAACGAAATCATTTATTAAGCAACGAATTTGTACTTAAAAGTACGATTCCAGGGAGTGGAGAGCGCTGTGAGGGAGAGGACAGCTTCTACCTTATAACCCGATCCACCGTTTCACCCATTACCACGTGAAAAAAGTCGCTTCCACCGAAATAGTGTGCGCACAATGCGTTGCCGGTGGACACTGAGGCGATACAAGATTAGTATCTACTAGTACACTGACCTACGTCTAGCAATGTATAACGCAGTAGTGCAGTATGCACAAATGCTCTCGTGTGCGCGAACAGACGTCGCACTGGTATTTTTAGAAATCGCGTACAAATTGTTTGTGTTCGTTTGAGTGAGTCGACCAGAGCAAACATGCTGCACACCAGTGTAAACGCTTCTTTATTATGTAATCAGATTTTTATTGTATCTTCATCAGTATCTTTATTATTATTGCAAATCATCATGACAACATACAAACTCAGCAATTATTATGATAATCATATCTGTTACGAAAATAGACAATCAATTCTTTCTTGATGTCATTATCTTGACGATTATTCAATCTTATAGTCATTAGTCTGATAATGTTCACGGCTTACATTTGCTGATTGTTAAGAAGACAGTGGTGTAATCTGATAGTAGCATCGGTTGGCTAATGGAAGACAGTGGTGCTTAAATTACTTAGGTGGGATAGGCGGGGCACGTGCCTATTCCGCCAGCATCGTATGGCTAAAGAAAGGCAGTGTCTCTGGGTGATCTGATGTTTAAACTAGGTGGGGTTTTTTTTTTTTTTTTTTTTTTTTTTTTTAGGTGGTAAAATCATCAAATGAGTCCTCCCGCCCTGGGTGGGGCGGAAGGGACTGTCAGACTCTTACTGACTAAAATCCACCCGTGTTCCTTCGGATGCCCTGTACGTTCCGGGGCCGCGGTAACCTGGGTTAAGAAAAAACCCGCGACCCCAGCAGGCATTTGGCGCGAAACACGACGCGCCACCAACCCGGGCTTGGTCCTCGGTCGGACGGCGAGCCACCCATTACTCACCGTCCGCAAGCCCGCTCCGCCGCTGTGCCCTTTGCTGATCAGAGGGACACGCGTTGGAGCGTCCACACGACAGGCTATTCGCATACGGGCAAAGACTCCTTAGGCACACAGAGCCTAAAGAAGAGTTTTTGCCCGCATCCCAGGGTGCACCGGCCCGAAAAACTGGTCTACCGAACCGAAAAACTAGGTGGGGTAGGCGAGTTACGTTACAAAGGACCATGCGCATTTTGGCCCATCGCTCAACAGCGATGAAAACTATGCCAAATGAAAGCTTTGAGGATGTTATGCATTTCTTATTATGGCAGCTAAGTCGAATTCGAGCGCCAACAAGGTGATTTCGAGCATTGAAAACATAATTATGCACTTACCTAACCTAACATGTGGCAACATTCTCCTACTGATTTGAAACAGGTGTCATTCGAAGCGTGTAGTGGATACGATATACTTTTACTATGGCGACATTCTTCAAATGTGTAAGGTTCACCTGGAATATTTGAAAATGTCAACCTAACCTAACTGTGACAACATTCTCCTACTGATTTGAAACAGGTGTCATTCGAAGCGTGTGGTAGATACGATATACTATTACTATGGCGACATTCTTCAAATGTGTGAGGTTCACCTGGAATATCTGAAAATGTCAACCTAACCTAACTGTGACAACATTCTCCTACTGATTTGAAACAGGTGTCATTCGAAGCGTGTGGTAGATACGATATACTTTTAGTATGGCGACATTCTTCAAATGTGTAAGGTTCATCTGGAATATCTGAAAATGTCAACCTAACCTAACTGTGGCAACATTCTCCTACTGATTTGAAACAGGTGTCATTCGAAGCGTGTGGTAGATACGATATGCTATTACTATGGCGACATTCTTCAAATGTGTGAGGTTCACCTGGAATATCTGAAAATGTCCACCTAACCTAACCTGTGGCAACATTCTCCTACTGATTTGAAACAGGTGTCATTCGAAGCGTGAGGTAGATACGATATACTTTTAGTATGGCGACATTCTTCAAATGTGTAAGGTGCACCTGGAATATCTAAAAATGTCAACCTAACCTAAGAAGGCTGTAGCAATATTCTCCAACTGATTTGAAACAACCGAGGTTCGGGCACACCGCAATCGCGACGGTAAGACCCCTCTTTGAGGAGTGGCTGGAAAGACGTGGCTTCGTTCAGGAGGTACCTGTGTCAGATAGGGAAGAAAGATACGCCTGGGTGCCACCTGTGAAGATCGCCCGGAGGACACAGTAGGCGTGGGCATGCGGACAGCGAGTAAAGGGCAACTCGCTGTCCGACCGTGGACCATGCCCGGGTCGACGACTCAAAGATAGTCAGCACAATGACGAGGCCCCCTCACGGAGGGCCGAAGCCTGCCAGGGACTTGTTTTAATCATCGTGACCCCGGAACATAAAGGACTATTGAAGGACACCGTGGATTTTAGTCAGTACAAGTTTGACAGACCCTTCTGCCCTGCCCGGGGTGGGAGGCCTCATTTGATGATTTTACCACGATAAAAAAAAAAACTGATTTGAAACACGTGTTATTCGAAGCGTGTAGTGGATAAGACATATTTTTATGATCGCTAAATCTTCAGACGTGTGGGTTTTACCTGGGATTCCTAGGCTTTTCTTAAACGAACCTAACTAACCCACCTATTTTTAAGTGTGGAAACCCTCATGGGCTTGTTGTGCTGTCAGCGTGAAGAACACGGAAGAAGCATGTCAGACTCGACTGACTAAAACCACTCGGTGTTCCATACTGCAAATCAGTAGGAGAATGTTTCCACAGGTTAGGTTAGGTTAGGTTAGATTTTCAGATATTCCAGGTGTACCTTACACATTTGAAGAAAGTCGCCATACTAAAAGTATATCGTATCTACCACACGCATCGAATGACATCTGTTTCAAATCAGTAGGAGAATGTTGCCACAGTTAGGTTAGGTTGACATTTTCAGATATTACAGGTGAACCTTACACATTTGAAGAATGTCGCCATACTAAAAGTATATCGTATCTACCACACGCATCGAATGACATCTGTTTCAAATCAGTAGGAGAAAGTTGCCACAGTTAGGTTAGGTTGACTTTTTCAGATATTACAGGTTAACCTTACACATTTGAAGAATGTCGCCATAGTAAAAGTATATCGTATCTACCACACGCATCGAATGACATCTGTTTCAAATCAGTAGGAGAATGTTGCCACAGTTAGGTTAGGTTGACATTTTCAGATATTACAGGTGAACCTTACACATTTTAAGAATGTCGCCATAGTAAAAGTATATCGTATCTACCACACGCATCGAATGACATCTGTTTCAAATCAGTAGGAGAATGTTGCCACAGTTAGGTTAGGTTGACATTTTCAGATATTCCAGGTGAACCTTACACATTTGAAGAATGTCGCCATACTAAAAGTATATCGTATCTACCACACGCTTCGATTGACATCTGTTTCAAATCAGTAGGAGATTGTTGCCACAGGTTAGGTTAGGTTGACATTTTCAGATATTCCAGGTGAACCTTACACATTTGAAGAATGTCGCCATAGTAAAAGTATATCGTATCTACTACACGCTTCGAATGACACCTGTTTCAAATCAGTAGGAGAATGTTGCCACATGTTAGGTTAGGTAAGGGCATATGTTTTCAATGCTCGAAATCACCTTGTTGGCGCTCGAATTCGACTTAGCTGCCATAATAAGAAATGCATCACATCCTCAAAGCTTTCATTTGGCATAGGTTCCATCACTGTTGAACGATGGGCCAGTCTCCATATATTTCTGCCCGTGGTCCTTTGCCAGATTTTGGGGGCGAAAATATCAAAAATATGCGTCGCAACTGGATGTTTCAACGTTGTATTTACCCAATATAATAATAGGCTAAAAATAACATTTAAAATTAGCTAAAGTCTCATCACAAAGTTTTATTGCATCTCTCATAAATATTCAGGTGGTCTTTCTTTTAAATTGGCCAATAAGACTCCCTGTTGGCCAACAGGGGGGCCCTTTTTGGCCAATTTGAAAGACAGACCATGTACCTATATTAAGTAAATATGCTGCTTTGTTCAACAAACTAATAGCAACATTACGTTTTGTTTATCATCATTAGTTGCAAGATTCTTGCTCATATTTGCCCATTGCGATAACACCGCCTTACGAAATTAGCTATTACTAGGTATAAACTTTGGTAGTATAAAGAGAGTTCCCATTATTAAAAGTTTATTTGATTAAAACAATTTTGATCAATTTTTGCATCGCCTTTATTATAATCGTTATTAAGTACAAGACTTTTCAAAACAATTTCACTCTCTCGGTAGAGTGAGCACCAATTCTTTGAGTACCTTCCTGTTAATCTTAGATGTACTGGTTAAGGGTAGCTCTTTCATGAAGATCACGCCTCCTCTTAACTGCTTGGAGTCTGTCAGTGTGTCTGGAAAGAATTTCATCGTCACAATCATCATCAGTGTCCCAGGCCTCTGTACAGGCCTCCTCTCTTGTGAGAGGGAGTGGGCCATAATCCACCACGCGGAGCCAGTGCGGTTGGCAGATGTCACATGTCTTTGAATTTGATGGTTCTAGGACATGACGGTTTCCTCACGATATTTTCCATCACCGTTTTTAGAGCAGTAGTGATGAATTAAATTACACAAAGTAATGCACCAGGCTGGGTCCGAACCCACGACCTACAACTCGTAAGTCGGGGCCAATACCACTGGGCCACCACTGCTGCTAAGAATTTTAATGTTTTATTACTACTAAAAGACCGCTGAAAGCACGGGCCCGCAACAAAGAAATTCCTCTATATCCCAGTAGTTCTATTGTCTAGTTCCATTATGGAACTACTGGGTAGCGTAGGTGCCCATTTCAAAGCGTAGATCTCTATGGAGAAGAACGGGCAAGAAACTCCATGGACACTCTTTTTCAATCGCCAATATTGTAACAGAATCTTTGTCACATCATTCATCTTGAGATGGTACATTATGTGAGAAGGATGTAGCAAGTAAAAAGTGCTCATCGGGAAATATAAAATAGACTATTTAAGAAAATTATAAATCATTAAAATTAGACCAGTCACGACTGACGACACATGCATCAAACCAAGACGAACTAAGAAGCCTTTGCAGTCATTACCTTTCACCAGGTCCTTTATCTCCTGTGCTGTAAGGTTGTATCCAGGTTTCGGCACCACACACGCCACGACCAGGTCTCCGTGCTCCTTGTCAGGTATACCAGTCACTGCCACATGGAATACTCCGGGATGTTTCAATATCACCGTCTCAATTTCTATTGGAGAGACCTGTAATTAAAATGTTTTTTCAACTGAACAAAATCGGTAACAGACTGCTTTATACATTTCTTTTGACATAGTACAGAAATGAGAAGATTATAGGCTCCTATTTATCTATACCCACGTATAATAAATGCGGCAGACAAAAATTTTTACGAAAAATATTATGCGGACATGAAACAGTTTGGGTTTATAAGGAGGAGCGCAAAAAGCTAAGAAGTTCTTTCTTTTGCAAACTTATTTTTTTAACGACCCTGTCAAGGACCGTGTTCTATGAATAAAATGTCTTTGTCTTTATTTTTATTATGACGCTTGTGTAACATGAGCGCAGAAGAAATTTTAATGCTTGTGTGAATGAAAAATCAAATTGTCAGTAGGTAAACATTACAGTGTATAAGACGAGGCGAGGACGCGAGGTATGATGGGCATAAACACACTTATGCAAATTTAACACAGTACTAACGTAGCGCGAGCGCCAACAGGACGCCATTTGTTATTAGCCGCTTGCAAATGACGTCCTGTTGGCGCTTGCGCTACGTTAGTGTTGTGTTAAGTATGCCTAAAGAGTCTATGGTCCCATTATACCTCTTCTACCCGTTTTATAAACTATTCTCCTACAAGACTCACACTCCGTTCCACCTAGAGCAGGAGGAGTCATCTGACATATCCTGCCTAAAACAAAGCTACCATACCTGGTGGTTCCTGTACTTCAGCAATAACTTGTATCGTTCTACAAAGAACATATTCCAGGAGCTATCCCTGTAGAAAATGTCGCCAGATTTAAACCAGCCATCTTCTGTTAATGCCTCCCTTGTCGCCTCTGGGTTGTTGTGGTATCCCTGGAAAAAAATATCGCATGTTTTTAAGTTCGTGCTTACGAGGTATCACATTATCCACATGTTTAAGTACAGTATTGGTGCTTACCGAGGGTTATGACATTGCCTAGTAATATTTATGGGACTTTGAGGTCAGAAAACTTTTTTCAATGAATAGACTAGTATTCAACTGCACCCTGTTAACTCATAAAATAACTAGCAAAACGCACTAATGATATAGAAGAAATTCGTAGAGAGAGGCAACTTTTACAAAAAAAAAAACAACATTATTAATGTAGTTTTCTTTTACGTGATAAAATGACCAAATGAGTCTCCCTCCTGGGCAGGGCTTCAGACTCGTACTGGAGTGAATTTCCCGGGACCGAAAATTGCGTGGCATCGATGAAATCGGTACTAAAAAACATAGTTATAACGTTCTCAATTTTTTTTCCGGGTAGTTGAAATAGTAATCTATGTGTAGCACTAAATGTTTATTTAATTGGATTAATGGATATTCCAAAAAAAAAATATTAAACCTCGAAATCTTTCATTGCCGTGTTTGTCCACACTTCACCTTGTTGTGTATTATTCCACATTGATAAAAATCTATTGGTTATTTATACTAAAACCTCGTTTTGTTTGATACATGAATAGTTAAAGTATTGCTACAGAATACATTTATTCAAATATTTAAACAAAACAACGAATGGTTAATAAAAAATCACTTGTCCCAGAACTACCCTTCATCGCCGTGTCCTAATCATGTTCAAGGATATTGTTTTATCTACTACTTTCTTCCCCCCTACCGGTATGCTAAGCGTTGCATATTAGCGCTGCCTAAGTGCTCAACGTGGAAGGAAGTACACACGTGCCTGCGTTTTCGCACCATAAATTTAAATAATCAATTTTTATGTTACTGGAAAAAATTTCTTTCATCGCCGTGGATAGATATAACTGATATTTGAATAAGTTTGTCTTCATGAGTAAGCATTCGATAGAACACCATTCCTCATATGTTCATTTGTGAGGTGCTTATTTCTTCGAATAAATAATAGTTTTTTTGTTATTTATATTTTTAGCCTTGATTTTCATCGACGTGTTTTCATTGCCGTGGTTTCCGTGGCCGAAATTTGCTATGGAAATGAAAAAAAAGACATGGCGATTAAAAAAATTTCATTGCCATGCCTTGTAAAACAATTTAGTTTCATTGCCGTGGCCAGGTATTTCATTTCCGTGACTTGTGTTTTCATCGCCATGGTATGATTAGGCAAAGAAAACATCTTTTGTTACCTGCGGTTCAGGTAATACCGATTACTGACTGTACAAAACTCGTCAAGTTAACTCTAGATTGTTTCTCTCTGGTCTCTCTTTAGATTTGATGAGTTTTTTACTGTACAGTCAACTACAAAAAGATGTTTTCATGTTAACCTTACAAAATGACATTTGGTACTATATCACACGTAAATACACTCACACACGCAAGCAGTTTCAATTCAGTGATGTCTCTAAGATCAACTGGGTAAAAACCGGTAGCGATCACCGAATCGTAAGAGGCTCACTGAATATCAATGAAAGGTCCAGCCTGATGAAGTCTACGCTCCCACCAACTCGGTCCCATATTCAGAACCCCGAAATCAACTCGAGCTTTCTAATCGCTTTGCTTTCCCTGAGAACTTATTGACCGAGCAAACCTTAAACCTCATGTCTGAACGAGGTTTGCTACAGTTGCAGTCTTTCAATGACGCGAAGTCATATAAGCAGCTAAATAGACGTATATCTAAGTCACTTCAGAGCTTCTGAAACCGGGTGGAATACCGGTACTTAAAGTCCTCCAGAAGCTCACTAATACCGTCCTGTTCTAGGGCAATACGACTGAAGCATGGAACAAAGGTTAAGTGGTGCTTTTCTTAACAAAAGTTGATAACAGCCTATTGAAGAACTACAGACCCATCATGCTTCTGAGTCATGACTGTCAGACTTGATGACTTCCAGCCTCCCGAACAAGCCGGTTTCCGAAGAGGCTATAGTACCATACACCACATCCATACGCTGCAGCAAGTTATACAGAAGACCGAAGAATATAACTTCCCATTATGCTTAGCGTTTGTGGACTATGAGAAAGCCATCGTATCGGTGGAAACATGGGTGGTACTTGAGTCACTCCAGCGATGCCGTATTGACTATCGGTACATCAAAGTGTTGAAGTGTTTGTATGATAACGCCACCATGTCGGTTCGAGTACAGGAGCAGAGCACGAAGGCGATTCCATTGAGAAGAGGCGTAAGAAGGATGTTATCTCCCTGAAACTGTTTACTGCCACAATGGAAGACGCCTTCAAGCTCCTGGAATGACAAGGACTTAGCATCAACATCAAAGGCGAAAACATCACTCACCTTCGATTTGCCGACGACATCATAGTCATGGCAAGTCGATGGAGGAACTCAGCATGATGCTTGATGGCCTCGACTGAGTTTCACAATGGGTGGGCTATGGGCTTGAAAATAAACATGTACAAGACGATTTTTTTTAAAATTTCAAATGTCGGTATGATGCATAATATTATTTTGTCAAAGTCTGCCAATCAGTTTGAATATAATTGTAGTTCTAATTTTAACATAATATTGTACTCATCGTTGATTGATTCTTTCATTGCCATGCCACAGTTCTTTCATTGCCGTGGGCGCTTGTTTCATTGCCGTGCACGCATGTTTCATCGCCGTGGCACGAAATTTTTAAATCCTTATATCTCGTTAGTTTTTTAAGTTATCTGCTAGACATTAAGCAAGAATATATAAATTATCAAAAACTTTAATAAGAGCGTTTCTTTTTTTTAAAAAAGCTTAAGATTAAAAAAACCACGGAAATGAAGATTTTATAGGACCTGTTGAAATTCACTCACTGACTAAAATCCACGATGTCCTTCAATAACCCTTTATATTCCGGGGTCACGGTAATGAGATAAGTCCCGCAACCCCGGCAGGGTTTGCCCCCCCGTTATCATGCTGACGCTCTTTTTTTGCGCGGAACATCCTTCGCGAGATTGAGAAAACGCTAGGCAGATAATGAACGTGTCTGCAGCCTTCAGTAATGCATTGGCGTTTTAGATACACTATACATTCGAGAACTTTCCTACTCCACATTTGTTGGTTCTACAACAGACATGGCCAGCCACATCAGCTTGCTTCACTTTTAGAAGATATCTATCATTTTAGTCTTATGCTATCCTGTAGCGAGATCCCAAGCTGTCGAGACGTTTCCACAATATGATGCGTGGTGGGCCAGCTTGACTGTCATGTTCCACGTTTCGGCTTCATGTGTTAGAAAAAAAAGCCTAGTGTGAGGAAAGCTCAAGACAGGGCTCAATGGCGCACATTGGGAGAGGCCTATGTCCAGCAGTGGACGAATGCAGGCTGATGATGATGTTAGAAAAAATAATTAAAAATAGGAAAAGAAATATCTTACTTTAAATACTGTTGGTCCCCTAAACCATAATTCCCCTTTGACGTTAGGTTCAGTGACATCCTTATTAGTTTCTGGATCCACCAACTAAAATAATAAGAAAAACATTTAAATGTGTGCACATCAAGCTATGCAAAACCAGTATTAGCTAACCGTTTATTGTGTGTAAAAATCGTACGAAGCGAGACCAAGACAAACTGGTTATGTATAGCAGTATAGCTTGATGTGTAGCCGTGTGTACATGATCAGCTGAATCCACCCGCTTTCCTTCCTTACTCATTACCAATCTCCAGTTTTCCTTAACAACCATTTCCTTGTTTTATTCACAATAGCAACATGTCGCGTAATAATTACTTATTGCTACCGCCCGAACAGTATTTTAAAATTTTTTATCTATTCAGCATCAACACAACGACGATATATTACTAGACTCCGCATGCACGATCTAAGGAACAAAAACTATTCTGTCAACTCGCTGAGGTACTACGTAAGCGAGGGGGACGGGGTACTGCGTTGTGATTGGCTAACTCAAGGTATGTTTACGGCTCATAGGAGTGGTCGAAATAAGACGGATATAAGACTTTTTTGCCTAGTGTGTTGACAGACATCGGTCGCCTGTTATTAGGAGTCTAGTAATATATCGTCGTTGCATCAAAGATGTTCTTTATCAACAGTTTACAGCAGTCTACAGCTAATCATTGCCACCTCAGCGTGCTTACTTCTACTGGTTCTACTAAAGTTATAACTCACTTTCACTTCTAAACATCCTACAAGTCTTCCACACGACCCTGCTGGCGGGGGGTACTCATGTTGAACAGCTATACCAGTGATCTCACTCATGCCATACAAGTTATAGACATCTTCGATCTTCGCTTTTTGCTATAAAAACAAAATAGATAAATATTATTAGGAGTACTCAGGGTCCTTGTCAGTCATTACAGCTGGCAGTTGATGCTCCGAAAACCTGATATGCAAGGAGTCGTATTAGGGCGTGGACCCATGTCTACGGTGCGGCGCCGTGCCGCACTACGGTGTCGTGTACCCGGCACATACCAGCTCAACAAGTGTATCCAAAAATAAAAACAGATTTGGTTTGATATGGACCGCGAAAGACGTATCCTGCTCCTGTTGCTGTTAAGGCGACGAGAAATAAAGAAAAAATAAAATTAAGGAAAATATCGGGTACGCCGTGGCGCGGCACGGCACCGCCACCGGCGGACGGCACGGTGACGGTGGCGTTGCGCCGCACCGTAGACAATGGTTCCACGGCCTTACTCGGGTCAATGGTGCGTTGTGTTTCACGCGCGCCTCAAAAAGCGTCAAAATAATGACTGGGGTCTTAGAGAGCCAAAGCCTGCCGGGGTTGCGGGACTAACGAATTACCGTGACCCTGAGACGTAAAGGGCTATTGAAGGACACCGTGGATTTTAGTCAGTACAAGTCTGACAGTCCCTCTTGCCCTACTAGGTTGAAGGACTCATTTGATGATTTTACCACGATAAAGAAGGGGTCGTATTACCCAGTGTAAACGGGACTGATAAGTAGAAAGTTAATACCAGTGGTATTCAGCTGTATCCGGCTATTAGGATAGAAGTCAAGGGCCAGAGCAGTTGATGAATCATTGACAAGGAATATTACCTTTACTTCCTTGACAACGTCTTCTGAAACAGCGCTGCCACCTAAACAAACTGTACTAAAGCATGTGAAGTCACATTTAGCACTTGTCATCATCGTGGTCATCATATTCGGGCTAGTAGCAATGAAGGTGGGCTGTGGAAAAAAAAAAAATTAACAAAGAAGAAGGAATTTATGTACTGACAGCAAGAGATTAGCAAAAAAGTGGAACTACCTAGCTCTGGCGAGTAGAAAATGCAACAGTTGGTAACAATTGAAATACTCCTGATTATGCTTTGACAAAAGGGATACAACTGCGATAAGAACTGAAAGGTTCAGTTCAAAGAGCAAACATTCATCGGGCAGCTATTGAAATAAATAGAACTTCACTACAAAAACAGTTCCAGTTTCGTCTTCATCCAGCAGATCAGCGATTTCAAGTCATCGGTCAACTTACCTTATGGCTTGTACACGAGACGCCTTTAAGTATGCGCTGGCCACTCTAGAACCTATCATTGCTAGCAAAGTCCTGAGCAGAGGTCATGTCATTAACAAAATTACTGGGCCTTTGCCATTGCCAAATAATCAGTCGTGGATTCAAGCAAATAGGAAGTCCATTGCGGGACTTAAGCCCAAAAGGCGATAACCATTCAGATCCTGGGCATTCCACATCTGCGCGCTTCCATCCACTTTCTTCAAATCATCGAGCCATCGTTCCTTAGGACATCCGACATTACTTTGCTTTGCGTATATTACTTATTACATAATCATTGCTATAAAAATAGTGAAGAAACTACCTCTTAAAATTCGAGCTTTAAACCAACATTATAAATAATAGACCAACCACTGTACTTTCGTGAGATCATGAGGACTTTTTTTTTTCTATCCTAATCTGGCCCACTCCTGAGCAAAGGCCTCCCCCTAATCCTTCCACTTCTCTCGATGGTGTGCCTCTTCTCGCCAAATCACAAGGAAGCCATCCAAACCTTTCCGCCATCTTCTCCTAGGCCTGCCCTAAGCCGGCCCCGCCTAGCTGTCTCATGAGGACTTGCTGAGATTGATTAAACTCCTACCTTATATTTATTAACAAGGTCTGCGAAATGTTCTGGAGTGAGTGCTGATGATGTCTGAAGCCTCGTATACTTCATGATAGGTGAGAACAAGTAGTGGATGCCAGCGGACAGCCACTGTGCTGGCGAAGACACTATCACCATCCTTGTTGGAGTTGGGAACTTCGTGAAACCTGCCCTAATAAGAAAAGTCAATGAGTTATTTTTACTTTTTTTGAGGTACAGCATTTTTGTGGTTTTTCTCACTGCTAGTTTCCCTGTTTCTGTGTCTAGTAAGCGTAGTAAAACAATATGGAAATTAGTGAAGCTCGGGACACTGTTATGTTTCGGTATAACACCAATAATAATATTTATAATCTAGTTCCGAGACTTGATGTAGTTGGACAAATACTACGGAGGCAATAAGGGTTGAATTTTACAAAAAAATAATTTGATGCCAGTTTCAGTATTCTATTGTAATAATGACACTAGTTGATCTTGAACGTGATTCAGTGAAATTCCTCTAGTCGATATCAGAACTTACATAGTCTTATAGATAAATCTGCCCTCTCTTTGTATGCATTGTTAAACGAAACATAGACTAGCAAACTCCTACGCATCCATTATGAAGACTAGAGCACATATTTTCTTATATCGGGAACCTAAGAATATTCATGTACTTAAAAGAAAAGACAGCACTCTAACACTCCATGTTACTAACCATAAATAAGGCAAAGCAGTAGACAAATTTTTGTGTGTTAGCATGGCCGTTTTAGGCGTGCCTGTAGTTCCACTTGTTGAAGTCAGGTACGCCACGACATCAGCAGGATTGAAGTCTGTTGGTCTGAAAATAATAAATTAATTATTGTCAAGTTTTTATTAACTTAATTTCTACCCTAGCAGAAACAACGGATAAATACACTATTAACATCTTTTACTATGAAACCAACTCCGAAATCGCAAATTTATCACGAATCAGTTAGCCATTAATTAGGTTCTCATATATTTTTTAGATATTAATCGGTAAGCTCTAATTCACCTTCACGAACTCATTGTCGTTGTAGTCATGATGACTTGCGTTGTGAATTGTACACGTGATTGCGTCTACATGCACGCGGGTGCTGCACCTTATTCTTCGCATGAATACTGTCGCAGTGATCCGTGGCATGCTCTATACCAAACCTTTGGGCTTCCCATTCCAAAATAAATACTTTTGAAGCCCAGTACCCTTTTAGGGATGAGAGATTCGAACTGTGGAAAGAAAGTAACCCAACAATTCTTTAATCCAGGAGAGTATCTAACCCGGGACTCAACTGCAAAGGCCAATCTGAAAATCCCTCAATCAGTTGCGAGCTAAGGTTGGCCGCTGTAAAAATAATCTGTTTATATAGGGTATATCAGACTTATTACAAATACAATGTCAGTGCGGAGCCAATACAGGATAGGTCCACCTCTTTTAGTGCCTCATCTTGCTCAACCAACTGCGTTTTCCAGGATTTAAATTACTGGTCGGATTCAATTTGAGTACATCGACACGCAAAGAAGAAGACATTTACTTTATGGTAGTAACTTACTTGAAACCTTGAATTGCTTTCTCATCATGGTTTTCTAGTAACTCTGCGAGAGTAGAATAATTGCTATTCTGATCGAAGGTCACGACTTTTGAGTCCACTTTGGCCATTTCTAATGCTTTCTTAACAACTGGCGTCTTTTCGCTTTGACAGAATATTATGTTCGGCTGGTTGGTGTGGAACAAATCTCTTAACTCATCTGAAATGTGAAAACAAAGTTTTGATCTGGGGGCACGGCAGTGCCCCCACCAAGCCGAGCAAAAAAGCGGCCCGGCCGTACCATCCTTTTCTCGAAGCAATTCAGGCCATTTTCGACCCCCTGTAACTTCGTTGTGGATAAAATTAGAAGACTGAATTTTCAGTAACCATGCAGGCATTGTAAAGACACGGTATATTTCAAATTTCATTCAATTTGAACCAGTAGTTTAAGAATTATAACGGGTCAAAGTTTCTTAATTTTGTCACTCACTCACTGACTGACTGACTGACTGACTCACCGATCATCAAAATTCTAAGGCACTTCTAGCAGACCTAGAAGCTTCAAATTTGGAATATACGTAGTGTTTGGTGTATAAATCAAGGAAAAACTAAAATATTTGGGGGAACGGTAGTGCCCCCGCCAAGTCGACTAATTTTTTTCAATTTTGGTCCAGTTTTATAGAAAATTCGTTGCTGGTAGATATAAGTAGAAGGTACCGAAAAGAAAAAAAGTAGAACTGTCTACAAAATACAAAAAGAAATGAGATCCCATCAAAAATAATACTTGTCAAAAGAACCAAGTCTCGCAACTCAGTTGTTCTACATGAAAACACGTGTTAATTAAATTATTTAGTGCGATGACCAAGTCAATATATTTATACAAAACATTAAAGATTTCTTAGGGAGTGGACGTATTAAGACAGGAAGTCGCTTAAGTATAACATGGATAAGACTTGGTATTACATGGATCTCACAACTTTTTACCGTAGAACAACTGAATTACGAGACTTGGTTTTTTTGACAAGTATTGTTTTTGATGGGATAAGTATTTTACGGAATGGCCAGCTAAACTGAAAAAAGAATATTCATAGCAATATATTGTAAGAAAATAATAACCACTTTTGCTAATTGAAACACTGCAGGCTTACATAATAATCTATATCTATATATATAAAAATGAAACCCGTTTTCCGTTGTCACGACATAACATGAAAACGGCTTGACCGATTCGGATAATTATTTTTTTGTTGTGTTTGTAACCATCGGGACCGGGTTTTAGACCGGGTCCTCCACCCGTGCGAAGCCGGGACGGGCCGCTAGTTATCTATGTAAATGGACTGGCTAAATTAGGCCAGAAAGTTGTAGGTCTATATGATCATGCACTAGAAGCCAGAAAAACGTAAAAATCCACTGCGTTTGGTACTCGCGATTAGCATTGAAACAATACCTGGATTTGGATAAGCTGGATCCAGCCACTGGATCAATGTACCTAATGCCTTTGAAAATGATTGGTTCAAGTTCAGGGACTTTAAGTATGATCACTTCCTAGTATAAGAAAATCAGTCCAGTTGTATACTCACTGGGTCCCAAAGTAGCATCTATAGACGCTATCATGATTCCAAGATACAACGCTGCATAGTGGGGTATGCAGAAATCTAGATGGTTAGGTCCCATCAGTACCATGACATCGCCTCGCTTCAGTCCTAGGTTCCGGAGAGAGATAGCGCATCGGATGCTTCTGTTCAGAACTGAGCCATAGGTTTCAGATTCTCCTGTTGCTCCATCAATCTGGTGGATGATAAGTTTTCTGGTGATTAACGGTCCATTTTGACTAAGCGGAACGGTGACGTTGACACCATCTATTATGAAGCTATCAAACTAAACCAACGTCATCATAAGACAGATTAGGTGGAATGAAGAATTTGGCCTTGTGAGTTGTGAGGATGACTACGGTATTTGTCTGGTATAATGAATCAGAAGGCAAAATAACAGGAATTAAAACCATTTTTTTTTTACCGTGTTAAAATCATCAAATGAGGCCTCCCACCCCGGGCAGGGCGGGAAGGACTGTCAGACTTGTACTGACTAAAATCTACGGTGTCCTTCAATAGCCCTTTATGTTCCGGGGTCACGGTGATGGTATGGCCGCCCGCATGCCCGCGCCTTCGGTGGCCGGAGATCGTCTTGCGACGTCCGACGCCGTGGGCGTCCACCACCGCGGGTGGGGCGGAGGGAGGATCTTGTCCTCTCTCTCACGCGGCTCGCCTCCTCCTTCGCGAGCATGACTGCTTCGCAGAAGGAGGCGACCGCTCCCAACTCCGTCTCGCTTCGCAGCATGGCCGCAACCAATGCCGGGCGCGAGAGGTCTCCTCCTATCGCCGCGGTGAGGACACGTCGGTACTCCGCCCAAGCGGGGCAATCCTGCACCGTATGCTCGACTGTGTCCTCCGGGCGATCTTTGCAGTGATGACACCCAGGCGTTTCCTCCTTACTCATCAGACACAGGTACCTCCCGAAACATCCGTGTCCAGTGAGGACCTGCGTCATGCGGTAGGAAAGGACGCCGTGACGTCTCTCCAGCCACTCCTCAAAGAGGGGTCTTATCGCCGCTATTGCGGCGTGCCCGAGGAATTAAAACCATAGAATCGATATTTATCAAGATCTCCAATAATTTATTGACAAAAAACGAATGGTTCCTTACAGAAGTACAAATACCTGCATCACAAAATCAGGATCTTCTTGCAAGCTGTGTCGTACGAGCTTGCCGATATGGTGTCTATCAGATGGGATCCCTGTGTGCGCTATCAAACGGGATCCAACTTCCTCTATATACCAGTGAACCGCATCAAAAGCTCGTCTGGTCATGATTGTTGATTCTGAAAGAAACAATCAAATAGTTCCGACTGTTTATGGTTTTACTTTTTCTTTCAAATGGTTTCTCTAAACGTGTAGTTGAGGCTTCCCATGACCCAAGGTCCAAATTTTATCGTGGTCAGAGGTTAAGCGTTGCCATAAAATATGGCAACGCCAGTCTTTTTGGCAATTTACCAATAGAAAGAGTTGGTAAGAGGTTTTTGGTGACTTTTTTAAATCTAGTTACTTCAGTTTGTTTTATCGTTTATGGGGCTTTCTATCTAGATATTTTAAAAAAAGGTAAAGGGTTTTTTTTGGCAGCTGCAGTTATGTTTACGAAAGCAGTTACCGTTACTACAGCGGTTCTGCAATGACGGTACCTCTGTCTCAAAGATCGTCGATCGTTTATAAGGTGATTACTACAAAAAATATTATTTTAAGTTATGAAGTAGTTATTAAAATAAACTTTTGAAATTTTCAAGTTACTTAACAAAAATTTTAGTGTTGCAAAATAATGCGCTGTAACACTTGAAAAATAATTACTTTAGATCACTTTCAACAAAGTAAAATTACGGACACGTGTGATTCGCTCAAGATATTCTTGTTAAATGTTTATAATCCGTCCCCGACTAATATATAGGTACTTACACAAAATACATAGGTACCTATCTTGTTTTCTTTTCATTTGGAGATAATAATCTTTTCATTTGTGGAAGTATTTTAAAGACAACGATAAGAAATAATCATTTAGAAACTCTCCCTTTTAGTTTTTACTGTTTTTAAAATAACGTCATTTTTCCCATTATGTACCCCTACCACGAGTTTTCACTCTTTTACTTGACAGCACCTTTCCAGTATTTACAGCGTTTCTTGTATGAAAAAATGGAACAGCGCCTCTGGTGTGCGAAGAATCAACTAACTTTTTCCTTGAAAATTGTCACTTTGAAATTGCCAAAATTCCAGTTTACTTTACGTCTTAAATACTGAAAACTCGTGCTGAGGGTAATGATAATTGAATTAAAGAAGGGGTTGACAATCTCATCTCAATCTCTTTTTTATAAGATGGTGATGACTTTGGACACAAGGCAATGTTTTATTTGTATCTTCACTCATAATCTTTTATGATAAAAGAAAGTCAAAATCATCGTACACAACCAAATTTAATGATGCCATTTCGATGCAATGGATAGGAAATCATTATGACAACGTAAAATCTCGATAGTGATTGTATTTTATTTAGGAACCAGATTATATGCAACTTAAAATTGGCGAAAATTGCATGCAATTATGCAACATAAATTCCTGAAATATGCAACTAAATCGCTACAATATGTTATGTAAATTTTTTATAGGTACTATATTACAATTTCAGCCGTTTTTTATAATGTTTTTATTTTTTGGAAATTAGAAGATTTTGACCAACTTAATAAAAAAAAACTAGTTTAATATTTTGTTTCTGTTACAATTTGATAATTTGTAATTTCGTTCTTTAACTAATAAAAACTTTACTAATCGGAGAACTGAAACCTGAAGGCTTTTCTACATTCACTTGCTAGTACACACATTAATGCATTTTTCTAAGTATCTTATAGTTAAATTATAGACTCATGTGGCTAAGAGAGTGATGAGTATGAATGTTGATGGATGGAGAGGAAGGGGAAGGCCAAAGAAAAGATGGATGGATTGTGTAAGGGATGATATGAATGAAAAAGGAGTAAATGATTCGGTGACGTTTGATAGGGGAAGGAATGGAAGAAGAAAACGTGTTGCGCCGACCACAACTAAAATGGGATAAGGGCAGGAAGATTATAATTATCTTATAGTTAAATTAAAAGAAAACATGCCCAAATAATACGAAATCAGCCGATTTTAAGTAAAATATGCAATAGCTGAAAAACTAGCCACAAAATGCAATTGCATATGCGAATATGCATGTAATTCAGTCTGTAATCATATCTGTTACAAAATAAATATTCCATCGATTCTATCGTATTACTTCGACGATTATTTAATCTATTTAGACAATGATCACTGCTTACATTCGTTGACTTTTAAAAAGGCAGTGGGGTGATCCGATAAAGAACACCGGTTGGAAAATTATTAGTGATACTAGTTACTAGATAATATAAAATTAATGATATTATCTCTGCGTGCGGTGTTCCTCTGCGTGATCGAATCCGAAATGAGGAGATCCGTAGACGAACTAAAGTCACCGATAAAGTCCACCGGAGTAGGAAGCTGAAGTGGCAATGGACAGGCCATATTGCTTGCAGAGCAGATGGCCGATGGGGTCGAAAAGTGCTAGAGTGGAGACCACGGACTAGCAAGCGCAGCGTTAGGACGTCCACCAAGGTGGACAGACGACCTTATGAAGGTCGCCGGAAGACGATGGATGCAGGTCGCTTCCAATCGGGGCGACTCCTGCCTAATCTCAGCGGGCCAAACGCCTCCTGCCGTAGGCTGTACGCCGGTATCGTGCAGTCCATGGCCCCCTACGGGGCCCCCGCGTGGGCCCTGAGCATCCGGACGCGACCACTAAAGTTGGTCGCATGCCAGAGGGTCATGGCTTTCCGAATGATCCGGGGATTGTGTGCGGACTTATTTGATGATTTTACAACGCTTAAAATAAAATGTTAAGTTCGTTGAGTTCTACATACGATAAATGACAAATGCTTACACTGACTGGACAGGTCCACTCAAATATTCTTTCAAAGGTTTTTTCTTCAAAAGACCATCTCAGACACAAAACTCAGGGTCCTCGCATGACTTAAATTAATTTAATGTCTGGACTTTACAAGAGACGATGACCTCTGAGTTTGTTTCGGCCGTTTCTTCTCAGAGTAGTCAGATTGCTGATAGCTCTTTGCGACGAAGTGGAACACGATTGGTTGTCGACAAAGGCCATTTAATGGACCATTACCAGATGGCCAGTCATCCTTTACCCGCCGTCCACATGCCCGCGATCCTATAACAGTCCCACGACTTCTCTGCTTATGCCTTATATTTGCTTTTGGAAGCAAACCCATTATAAATAAATAAAAAATGTAGGTATATTATATACACTGCATTTAATCTAGAGCCTTTTGGGTAAGTAAATAAAGGCTACAAGTACCTAAATACAACAACACATCATTTTGTTTGTCATCATTAGTTGCTTCATTCTTGTTCATTTATGTCCAGCGCATATATAATAAGACAGCCCTATGTTACCTATTAGTAATTAATAAACATTATGTAAGTATTTAATAATATTATCTATACCAACTTGCACAGCCCTGCGGTTCCGCTCTTTTGAGGAAAATGCAAGCGAAATAAGTATTATTTTAGTACATTATTACTGACACTACTTAGTAGATGCGTACTGCACAGGGGGTCTAATCTCTAAACACGAAAACTGTGTTTTTGTTCTGTGTGTTTGTTGAATAACAGTTTAAATTTAATTAAACTGTTATTCGAAGACATCCATTTTTATTCGTATTTTTGCTGAGGCATTGTGTGGTTGCCGATCAGTCCTGTTTTCTTGATGCTACAATTTGACAGATAACTCCTTAGAGTCTGCGCCACCACTCATGACCTGCGGAAAATCCGTGGTTCTATATTCTTTTAGTGCAATGACTTAGACACAAGCGCCCCGCCAGAAAAACTCGTCGTGGCGCGGTACAATCCGTCTTTATTGATTTTGACGTTAGTTACATTCGTACATTCATATCCGTGTCTTTGTTTACGGAGTTATAAAGTAGACCCCCAGTACTGCAATGAATGGCGTTCTTTGGGGGAGGCTTACGTCCAACAGTGGACGGCAATTTGCTAAAGAGAAAGGATGCTTTTTAGATATAGACGCCAGCACAAAAATCTACCGATCAGTCCGATCTGTCTTTCTTAAAATGGATTTTCAATTTTATCTCAAAACTTAAAGGCTCATAATCGATTGGGAAGCAAGCACGACCATTAATGCAAAAAAGTTTAAGTATTTCAATGACATACTACCAATTGAGAGGAGTAGTAATCCTCAAAAGTATTTTTT
This sequence comes from Agrotis ipsilon, assembly GCA_028554685.1. Lineage (NCBI taxonomy): Eukaryota > Metazoa > Arthropoda > Insecta > Lepidoptera > Noctuidae > Agrotis > Agrotis ipsilon. The sequence continues at coordinate 12,553,661 of CM052974.1, forward strand.
TTTTTGTAGCAAACCTAGCTATAGTCTAAAGAAATTAATTTTATCATGCAAATACCTTTTGCTTTGAACCAATATATTTTGCCCATGTGCATTCAGATCAAAATAAACACCTGTTAACCCTATACTTCAAACCATAATATATCAATAGGTGCGTCCACACAGAGCGAGCAGCAAGCAGCTTGGTTAGTGTGGACGTGACTCAGTTAGCTCGCGCGACGCCGCGGGCGTGCGACCGAGTGCCAGGACTATCCAGTGTCGGCTGTGTCTCAGTCGAGAAACAATAGCAGCGTCCAAACTGAGTGAACGGCCTCGCGAGGCAGTTACTGCTCAATCTGTGTGGACCACAGGTGTGGATGCACTTAATAACTACCTGGTGCACAGGCACCAGGTATTTATTAAGTGCAGTCCAGGATCACAGGATTTCACCCGCTGCTCAGCTCTCATTGGTCGCTCCGTAATGTTATGTAGCCTTCCTCGATAAATAAGACTACCAGACACAAAAAGATTTTATTATTTTGAACCAGTAGTTCCTGAGATTAGCGCACAGAAATATTAAAAACAGCGCGTAGTATAGATTAAAAATGTCCAATGACCTTTGACAGATTGAGGTAGGTTAATGAGTTGGCATCAGTACAACAATCAATTAGCAACAACCATTGATCTATTATTACTACGTATAGAGACGACACCACGTATCACCATTGTGTCCCATACAGGATGAGTGCGCGCGCCTAGAGAACGCCACAGAGCTGTCAAACAATTGAATGAACTTGTGCGCGCTCACTCATCCTGGATAGTACACAGTGGTGATACGTGGTGTCGTCTCTATACGTAGTAATAATAGCTCAATGGCAACAACAAGTTTTGTTAGTCATCGTTAGTTGCACCATTATCTAATATATAAAATTTTCGTGTCACAGTTTTCGTTGCCATACTCCTCCGAAACGGCTTGACCGATTTTGATGATTTTTTTTGCGCTTATCCGGTATCTATGAGAATCGGCCAACATCTGTTTTTCATACTACTAAGTGTAAAAATAATTTATATGGCAAAACAACGTTTGCCGGGTCAGCTACTTGCTTATATTTATTTATGTTCAGTGATAACAGTCATAGGTAATGATAGTGAACACAATCTTTTTTGTTGTGTGTATGTTAAGTACTTGTTTAAAATCAGGTTACACTCGAGGCTGCTATTCCACCAGAGATACGCTATGCTACGTTGCTGCGGATGCGGTTGATATCCACCAATCATAATCATTAATTTACATAGCACAGCACTGGTGGAAACGGAATCAACTAAGATGTGTTTTTAACTAGTGTTAGTATACATATACTGTAAACTTATAGATACATACCAGGTAGCTTCCTTTTCTATTTTAATGTTCTCCTCTAGTCTTGAGTATACGACGTAACAAGATTTTTTACCAAATGGTAGCCAGAGTCGGCCAAAGAAACCAGGATAAAAAATATGTGAGCAGTGGGTGAGTATGATAAGGATGATACGATGGTCATTAAAATTCGACACGACCGAAGAGGGATTAGGCTAAAGACGTTATAGTTTTATAGTGACACAGAAAGGGTATCACAACACTAACTGAATAAGTTACGGGTACTGCAAAGCAATATAAATACTTTCCCGTATTAACCTAACAATAACAGGAAAAATAACAATCTGTTAAACTAATACTTGATTTATAAATGAAATAGAATAGAATAAGCTTTATTTTCACACCACACAGTGACGGATTAAGACTACTTGATGCCCTACTGACGGATTAAGACTACTTGATACAGAGCAGTGGTGGCCCAGTGGTATAGGCCCCGACTTACGAGTTGCAGGTCGTGGGTTCGAACCCAGCCTGGTGCATTACTTTGTGTAATTTATTTCATCACCACTGCTCTCAAAACGGTGAGGGAAAACATCGTGAGGAAACCGGCATGTCCTAGAACCATCAAATTCGAAGACATGTGACATCTGCCAACCCGCACTGGGCCCGCGTGGTGGATTATGGCCCACTCCCTCTCACAAGAGAGGAGGCCTGTTTCCCAGCAGTGGGAACGTTATAGGCTGATGATGATGATGATGATGATGCCCTAGGCTATTGAAGCCTTTGGTACCCCCGCTATCTACGGCATTTTTTTTTTGGTGATTAAATACTTACATCTAATGGGTCCGCCCACTCGGGGCAGGACGGGAGGCACTGTCAGACTTGTATTGACTAAAGTCCCGCTGATCCTTCAATACCCTTTTACGTTTCAGGATTACGGTTACTTGATGAGATAGTCCCGCGACCCCGGCAGTCTTTGTCCCTCTAAAGGAGGGCACAGTCTGTTTGCTGACTGCTCTTTGAGATGCGCGTGGAACATGACGCGCCGTCGCGTCGACTCGGGAACGGTCCATGATCGGAAGTTTCTGGTGACGTAAGACTGAGACTTGATGCCCATGGGGGGCACCAGAAGAAGCACAATATAAAATCCATCCTTAGGATTTTTTTGTGCTTCTTCTGGCCCCCAGACGTGATGTCCATAAGCTATTGCTTATTTTGATTAAAGGTTAATCCGTCACTGCACAATATACCTACAATCATGGTATATAACAACACTATGGATAAATCTCGTTACAGTAATATTAGGTATTTGAGTACTTACTTACATTAATTAAATTATAATGTGATTTATAATACTTAAACAATAAAAACAATTTATTTGCCTTTTCATTATTATCTATCTTCACACTATTTATAGTTAATAGGTAGTGTAAATACCAAAGTGTACATTATACTTACTTACAGCATGTAGCATGGTATGTTTTTGCCATTCGTCTTATGCCTAGGATATTTCGTAAATTATGATTACAAAATAATGACCAAATAAATAATAGCTACTATTATTTTATCTAACCAAATTATTGTAATTTATTGTAATTAAAAAAAAATCATAGCAATGTCAATATTTGAAGTTTTTATAGTATTTTTAATGATAGGCGTTCACTTTTTTTTTAGGATTGCGAAGAAATGACAACTTGCTGAACCGTGTTTTATGTAAAATATTAATATTGAGCTATTCAGCGTTATACAGTGCTAGATGCCATGTCTATAGATAGCCAAATTCTCGTACATACTTCAATTTAGCCATCTCCTTTCAATCTTAATATAGCGGCTTTATGAATGTGCTGAAAATAGGGGTGTGATGAATACAGGGCGCAGACCCTGAAAGGGAACAGAAATGGCCAGACCACGACCACAATTATTGTCCAGGCCAGGGCGTTGTTAAAGAAACTTGCATTGCTTATGCAATGGCTAGTTATGGCGCTGATTATATTCCACTGAATTGAAAAGTGATCGTGTCAGGAGCTCGTGGCTAAATAATTATAGCCGCAAAGGCCGATCTTCCTGGTTAAGCCGCGCTTGCCGAGGTTGGTCTGTGGATGGGTGACCATCTCTCATAGTAAGTTTCTTCCATGACTCGGAAATCACGTAAAGCCATTGGTCCCGGCTGTCATTTGTTAGTCAGATGCTCTTAAGTCCGACAACCAATCTTACTATGGGGTATCGTATTACCCAGTTACTGGGCTGTGGAGGTCCAACAGGCAGTCACTCCATGTAAAATACTGATATTCAGCTGTAGGTATCTGATTTGCCTAGAAGCCGACCCCAATATAGTTGGGAAAAGGCTAGGCAGATTATGATTTTTTATTTTATTTTAAGAACCAAGGTATGTTATACTACTCTCTAAGGATAAGGCCTTGTGCACAGCGCTGCCCTTATGTTGAAACTACTGTTTGGTATTCACGACGCTGCTGACAGCGGCGTGTCGCAACATTATCTCAAGGCTCTGTCCATCTAAATCTGTGTTCCACGCGCGCCTCACAGAGCTGTCACCAATCAAATCCTGCCGGGGTCGCGGGACTGTCTCTTCAGGTAACCGTGACTCTGAAACGTAAAGGACTATTGAAGGTCTACTTTGGATTTCTCCAAGATAAATAAACACAGTTACGTCCATGTTTTCTTTGGTGAACATAAATAAAATGGTCATAATAAATACCACAAATAGAATTAAATATCGTTTTGAGAACCCTAAAATTAAACGTTTTCTAACAAGGTAGTTATTAACGTACAACACCTACTAATTATAACATAGTATCCTCCAATGACATGAATAGATTGGTGCCCCGCCTGTCCGCCCTCCTAATAAATAGGAAAAATATTTTTTAAAGGAAATAAAAAGGCTTTTAAAAGTTTTTCATTGAAAAATCATAATAATTATAAATATTTCTCCTTTATTGACTGTCAAATAAGGCTGGGTATAGATTGTAATTATACTCATCATCTTCCTGTCCCTATCCTATTTTAATTGACCTATGTCCAGCAGTGGACTGCAGTAGGCAGAAATGATGATGATGATTATGAGATGTGAGTTTAAGTTAGTAATTTCCCTTTTTAATGACATCACACCTTACATAATTTTAAAGTTTTTTTTACCAATGCCCCACACTAGGAATTCTCCTGTGTCTTGAGTGCGTTTCTGAACATATAAACTCACATACACAAACGCCCAGGTCCGGAACAACTACTTGTATATCATACAAATATTTGCTCCGTGCGGGAATCGAACTCGCGACACGAAGCGCAGCAGTTCAATCGCTCAGCCACTGCACCAACCGTTGGTCGATTCTCCGAAATGCTCCAAAAGGTTCGTCAGATATGATAACTCCTGTATAATTGGGGTCGATTAGATGACCATAAACTGGGCAAACTGCGAAGTCTAAACTCTAGAGCGCTGCTGAGGGACACCTGTTGGAAAAACCTATTAAGTACCACATTGCTCGATGACATGGCAATTAAATTATGGACTTCATGCTAGAGTACAAACTGCAATAGAGCGACCAAAGGACAATCAGTTACTATAATTTGTACTTATTTCTTTTGTTTTTGATAGCCTGCTGCTGGACGGTGAATAATGAGTGACTCGCTGTCTGATCATGAACCATGCCCGGGTCGTCGTCGTGTTCCACGTGCGCCTCAAAGTGCAATCTGACGAGGCTCCCCTTAGAGGGCCAAAGTCTGCCGGGGTCGCGGGACTAACGAGCTATCGTGAAACCGAAACGTAAAGGGCTATTAAATAACTCCGTGGATTTTAGTCAGTACAAGTCTGACAGTCCCTTCCGTGTCGCTCTGGGAGGTCTCATTTGATGATTTTACCACGAAAAAAAAGCCTGCTCTGTCCCACAGCTGGACAAAGGCCTCCTTCCACTCGTCCTTTTGTTATTCTTAACATTATTTACTTTTCCTATGCCATGGATTGCTCTAAGAATTTCTCACATAGGTATTTGTAGTGGGTACGCTTACACACATATAAACTCATAGACACAAACAGCCAACCCAGAACAACTATCTGTAGATCATACAAATTTAATATTTGAACCTGTGACACGCAGCGCAGGAGTCAATCGCTCAGCTACTGAACATAAACATTAGAAAGCGAATTTCAATATTTATATTTATGTATTTCACACGGACACATGTTTAGCGCCTACTACATACTATATTGTTTACATAAGTTGTATAACTATATTGTAAACACACGAGCGCCACAAATTGCCATTACAATAATTGTATGAAATTGAATTTTTACTTATTTTTGTGTCTGGCAAGGTGTAAATACCAACTAAAAGATCTGCCTTATTCATTTTTTCTACTCTTTGAATCTTCATCATCTCAGCCATAGGACGTCCACTGCTAAACATAGTCCTCCCCTTTTGATCTCCACCTATAGCGGTTGGATGCGACCTTCATCCATCGTCTTCCGGCGACCTTTATAAGGTCGTCTGTCCACCTTGTTGGTGGACGTCCTACGCTGCGCTTGCTAGTCCGTGGTCTCCACTCTAGCACTTTTCGACCCCATCGGCCATCTGCTATTTTTTTTTTTTTTTTGTCGTGGTAAAATCATCAAATGAGGCCTCCCACCCCGGGCAGGGCGGGAGGGACTGTCAGACTTGTACTGACTAAAATCCACGGTGTCCTTCAATAGCCCTTTATGTTCCGGGGTCACGGTGAGCATAGCCCTCTCCATAGCGTAGGTAGGCCTCCTACTAGGTGGACCGACGAGATTGTGAGGGTCGCGGGCAACCGATGGATGCAAGTGGCGAATTGTCGTTCGGCATGGCAGTCTAAGGGGGACCGTGGTGGTCCGAGGAGCTCGCTGCCTTGAAAAAAGAATTCACCAGGCGTAAAAACCGCATCCGCAACGCCGCACCGGTCCGGAGAGAAAAAGTCGTCGACGAGTACCTGAAAGCCAAAGAAGAATACGAGTGCAAAGCCAAACAGGCCCAAACCGCCAGCTGGAAGGAGTTTTGTAGAAAACAAGACCGCGAAGGAGTATGGGAGGGCATATACAGAGTTATCGGAAGGACCGCCAGGAGGAAGGAAGAACTGACCCTACGTAACGATGGTGCATACCTTAACCCAGAGGAATCGGCAGCCCTACTCGCCAACACATTCTATCCGAAGGACACAGTAGAGGAAGATAACAATGACCACAGGCTCACCAGAGAAGCAGCGTGCCGGGTAAACGAGTGGAAGCATGGTGAATACCATGACCCACCGTTTACACCGCTAGAGCTGAGGACAGCCGTGGCAGGGTTCAACCCGAAGAAGGCCCCCGGTTCGGATGAATTCACATCAGACATCTGCTGTCGAGCGATCAACCAGGACCCGGACGCATTCCTTGCCCTGTTCAACAAATGCCTAGAACTGGCACACTTCCCGAACATCTGGAAAGAGGCTACGGTGGTTGTCCTCAGGAAACCGGGCAAGGATAACTATTTGAACCCCAAGTCCTACAGACCGATAGGTCTGTTACCGGTCTTGGGCAAGGTCCTGGAGAAGATGGTAGTAGCACGAGTCAAGTGGCAGCTGGTACCGCGGCTTAGTACTCGTCAGTTTGGCTTTATGCCCCAGAGGAGCACCGAGGACGCGCTCTATACTCTAATAAATCACGTGAAGGACAAGTTGAGGCTGAAGAAGCTAATTGTCCTGGTGTCATTGGATATAGAGGGCGCCTTCGATAGCGCATGGTGGCCAGCTATCAAAGTCAGGCTGGCAGAGGAAAAGTGCCCGGTGAATATCAGGAGGCTACTTGACAGCTACCTCGACAGCAGGAAAGTTAGGGTTAGATATGCCGGGGAGGAATGCACACTAGAGACGAATAAAGGCTGTGTCCAAGGGTCAATTGGCGGTCCGATGCTTTGGAACCTGCTGCTGGATCCGCTGTTACAATATTTGGAAAAGGAGGGACTATTCGTGCAAGCCTTCGCGGACGATATAGTTCTGGTAGTGGATGGTGACGCAGCCAGCGAAGTAACCAGGGTAGCCAATGCAGCCCTCGCCCATGTCCAGAGCTGGGGTGTCCGAAACAAGCTGAGGTTTGCGCCGCACAAAACCTGTGCGATGCTTATAACCAATAAGCTTAAGTACGACACTCCAGCCCTGCGCATGGCCGGGGTCGACATTGGCTTGGTCAAGAGTATGAAGCTGCTGGGATTAACCATAGACGAAAAGCTGACCTTCAACGAACATGCGGCGAACGTCTGCAAGAAAGCTGCCGACATTTATAAGCAGCTAGCTAGGGCGGCCAAAGTTAGTTGGGGTCTAAACAGAGAGGTGATCCACACCATCTATACAGCCACCGTAGAACCAGTCGTCACCTACGCGGCTGCAGCCTGGGCTCCCGCTACGAAAAAGCTGGGAATACGGAGGAAGCTTAGCTCGGTCCAAAGAGGCCTCGTCCAGAAGCTCTGCAAGTCTTACCGTACCGTCTCTCTAAACTCGGCGCTGATACTGTCTGGGATACTACCTCTAGACCTGCGCGTACAAGAGGCAGCCGCCCTGTACGAAGCAAGGAGAGGGTCGTCCCAGTTTGTGCCAGGAGATCGGGAGATCGAGGGTATGGTGAGATTTGCGGAAGCCCCTCACCCGGCAACGCAAATGCCCCTGGAGTTCGTGTGCCTAGCTGATCAGCAGCAGGTAGACGAAAACAATGTGCAGGCAGTGCGAATCTTCACTGACGGCAGCAAGATTGAGGGGAAGGTTGGAGCCGCATTATCCTTGTGGGATAATGAGGGCGAAATCCAGAACCTCAAACTTAGCCTCGCCGCGTACTGCACAGTCTACCAGGCGGAACTCTTGGCCATTTGTAGAGCAACGGACGTGGTCCTCAAGCGCAAAGAGACGAGCTATGGTTTGTACAGCGACTCAATGTCAGCATTGCAGACGCTTGCAAATCATGGCTCTCTCCATCCCCTGGCAGTCCGCGCACGAGCCAATTTGACTCAAGCCTTGGATCAAAAGAAAAATGTATCTTTATTTTGGATAAAGGCACACGCGGAACTGCCGGGGAATGAGCGCGCGGACGAGCTGGCGAAGGAGGCAGCATTGTCGTTACGGAGGAAGCCGGACTATGACCTGTGTCCGATTTCATTCATACGAAGCCAGATCCGCATGGGATCACTCGATGAATGGAATCGGAGATATGTGTCTGGCGAGACGGCCTCCGTGACGAAAATGTTTCTTCCGGATGCCAAAGCAGCCTTCCGTATTGTGAAACAGGTGCAGCCGACGGGATTACTCACGCAGGTCTTGACGGGGCACGGTGGGTTCTCCGAATACCTACACCGCTTCAGGTGTAAGGAGAGCCCATCGTGCATCTGCGACCCAGGTGTGAGTGAGTCCATCCCACACTTACTCCTGGATTGCCCCGTATATGTCAACGAAAGATACGACCTAGAACAGGAACTGCAAATGCAGTTGAGTAAGGACACAATAGGAGAAATTTTTAAGGGTAAGAAACGGGAAAAATTGATGAGCTACTGTTTAGAAATAGCATTAAGAGTCACAGAGAGAAATAAAACCGTATAAGCAAAAAGCTATGTTCCATAAAATATTGGAAATATTTATATGATAACATAGGATAGGTTCTGTTTGTAAAAGTAACAGTAGTGTAAATAGATATAAGAAATAAATATAAGAAATGTATTGTTGTAAGAAAACGTAGACTAAATTGTTAAGTAGAAATAAGGAAACCTAACGTACAATCATAAAATTAAATTCCTGTGTAATGTCCCTACCTAATCCAACTTAATAAAGGTAACAGTAACTAGCATTAAGAATAACGTAGCAACGATAGAATAATAGAAACTTATATAAATGTAAAACTAGATATGATTGTGTAGTGTGTGATAGTATATAAGTATAGACTAAGAACAATGTATATATAAAAGAAACTAAAACAATAGTAAAACTAGAAATGATTATAAAAGCATGTAATAGTATATAGGCATAGAATAAGTAAAAATGTATAATAAACAAATACTGTCTGTGAAAAGTCATTTCCCCAAAGTGAGAAATAAATAAAGATATTAAGTAATATTAGTTAGAATAAATGGGCATCCCACCCATAAGAATAACAGAGAAAGAACGAAAGAAAGAACAAGTATGAGGAACAAAAGTACGAGAGGAATAAATGCGAGAAATTGTATGAATGTGGTTGAAGTACATAGGCGCCAGCTTTGTTGGTGGAGAAAGATTAAAAAAAAAAAAAAAAAAAAAAAAAAAAAAAAAAAAAAAAAAAGTCTAAGGGGGAGGACATGCGGACAGTGAGTCAAGGGTAACTCGCTTTCCAACCATGGACCATGCCCGGGTCGACGGCGCGTCGTGTTCCACGCGCCCCTCAAAGAGCGTCAGCAAAAATGGGCCAAAGCCTGCGGGACTTATTTCATTACCGTGACCCCGGAACATAAAGGGCTTTTGAAGGACACCGTGGATTTTAGTCAATACAAGTCTGACAGTCCCTCCCGCCCTGCCCGGGGTGGGAAGACTGAGAAGAGGAATCAAAAGATTGATGATTTTAAAACGTAAAAAAACGTGTAGATACCTACAGCGTAGACGCAACGTAGGCAGGCCTCCCACCTCCACCAGTTCTTTCCATCCGTTCGTGAGCGGCTGGCTAGGACTTGGCTGGAGGTGGATCACTGTGTTGCCCAATTTCTCACGGGACATGGTAACTTTAAAAGTAAATTGTTTTCTTTTAAGCTAGTTCCCTCGCCTTTTTGTCAATGTTCGACACCTGACTGTGAATATGAACAATCAGCACATCATATTCTTTGGGAGTGTATTCTTTGGCAGAACGAACGCAATATTATTTCGGATACTGTTCAGACTACATCCGGAGTCATTTATTATTCGGACCTTGTGGAAACTCGAACAAACTACCGTGCGTTCAAGCGTTTCTGCCATACCTATTATTGGAATCAAATATAGCAGCTGACAATTTAGGTCCCATTAATTTTATTAGTCATTTTACCCGTGGTGCTAGGCAACTGGGCTTCTCCCAGTTGTAATATCCCTTTGTGCCTATTGGCCTTGTTTTCTTCTGTCTCCTGCTTGCATGGAGGGAAGTGGAAACATATTTTTTTTCCTACTCCTCCACTATTCTTTTCTGATTAATTTCGTTGCAGGACCCAAGACAGGTAAATTCATTCTCCGGGACACGTCGAGCTTCATTGTCTCGGCGCTTTTCTGGTGGTTGCCACTGTTGATTCTGGCTCTCAGGAGTTGCAGTGGTTTGGGAACAGTGTGGTGGGTTTGTCCCAAAAAAAAAAAGGCCTCCCACTAGGTGGACCGACGACATTGTGAGAGTCGCGGACAACCGATGGATGCAAGTGGTGAAATGTCTTTCGGCGTGGCGGTCTAAGGGGGAGGCCTATGCTCAGCAGTGGACGTCTTGTGGCTGATGATGATGATGATGATGATGTAGGTACAGCGTGCCTCAAGCACTTTTACAGAATTTCGAGTACGTCTTAGGCATAACTTATTTTTTCAATGAAATCTTGGGGAAATTCGGCTTCTAAGATACAGGCTTCTTGCCTAGATTAGGAGTCAGATGTTTCTTTAATTGAGACACTGTTGTACAACTTAATCATAAGTCCTTGTCTAGTACTATTTGGGTTTTGTGTACAAATAAACGATTTATTTATATTTATTTTATAGGTAGCAGAATCATAGAAGAGAAGTGTAACTTCTAAAATCTTCACTATATTGTTTTTTTTTTTTTTATACATGTTTTTGCATGCTGTGTATATCGCCTAATATTGTACACAAGGCTGGTATGTTTGCTTGTCTTGTTTTGCTATAAAAGTGTAACAATTGTAGATAGACCATATAAATAAATAAATCCAACCGACTTGGTACCCTCCTGCATAATATGCTTGCATGCAAACTTCTAGTTCACATTATTAACTATGACAAGGCCATATTTAATAAGAGTCCTTGAAAACAATAGCCCAATAGAACAGGTAATTTTGTACCACAAAGACCCGCAATTATCTACGAAATAATTCATGTCCCCTACTACATATTTGAACGAGAATGGGGGACGAGTCGATCGCTAAAGAGAAGAAGGGTGGTGGCAGACTGAGTGATATGAAATATGCTAAAGAAATTACATTACAATTATATTCACATCTATTACCATTATCAATCACAATTATTACCATCTCAGACACAAACCTGCAGGGTCCTCGCATGATTTAACCAATTTAATGTCTGGACTTTAAAAGAGACTGTGACCTCTGAGTTTGTTTCGGCTGTTTCTTCTCAGAGTAATCAGGTACGAAACACCGGCCTCATCTAGCTTTAAAAATTTTGATTATGACGTGTAAAAGTGTTTTTTATAACCAATTTACAAAATAAATATCATTTATCATTAAATAATTTTATTGGTACTACCTTTTATTGGTACTTACCTACTATAAAACAAATACATTACAACTGACAACTAAAAATCCCTACTAATATCATAAATGCGAAAGTAGCTCTGTCTGTCTGTTACTTTTTCACGCTTAAACCACTGAACCGATTTGGATGAAATTTAGTAAAAAGTTAGTTTGAGTGCCGAAAATGGACATAGGATAGTTTTTATCGCGAAATTCCCACAGGAACGATAAAAAACGTTTTGCGCGTACGAAGTCGCGGGCAAAAGCCAGTATTATTACAGAAACACAAAAAGGCAGAGACACTTAGGCGTCAAAGTGTTCGTCCAGATTGAGCCCAAAAGCAACCCCTTTTTAACCAACTTCTAATATTCTACTATCCTATCCTACTTCTCACTATTATTATAAACGCGAAACTTTGTTTGGATGGATGTTTGTTACTCTTTGAAGCAAAAACTACTGAACGGATTTGGATAAAATTTGGCACACAGATAGTTTATAACCTGGAATACATATAGGGTAGTTTTCCCGATTTTATCTTCCCGTGAGATAATTATTGAGTTATAGCGCGGCGAAGCAGTAGCGGCAACAGCTAGTGTTAATATAAACTGAGAATTTGCATATACTTAATTACAGCCGCACAGGCCAATATTCCGGGTAAAGCCAAGCTGTTTGTGGATGGGTGACCATCTCTGTCATAGCGCGTTTCCTCCGTGCCTCATAAACTACGTAAAGCCGTTGGTGCCGGCTGTCATTTGTAAATCTTTGACAGCCGTTACTGTTAGTAAGAAGCTCATAAGTCTGACAACCAGTCTTACCATGGGATATGGCATTACCCAGTTACTGAGTTGTGGAGGTCCGACAATCGCTCCATGTAAAATACTGATACCCAGCTGAATGTGGTTTGACTGGAGGCCGACCGCAATATAGTTGGGAAAAAGCTTCTTTTTTTTACGTGATAAAATCATCAGATGAGACCTCCCACCCCGGGCAGGGCGGGAGGGACTGCCTGACTTGTACTGACTAAAATCCACGGTGTCCTTCAATAGCCCTTTATGTTCCGGGGTCACGGTGATGGTATAAGTCCCGCGACCTGGGAAAAGGCTAGGCAGATGAATTTACATACAAATTGCATTGGTACTTGGTACTTCTCCAGCCTATGGACCAATTGACCCAGTGTGACAATGCATAGTGGTAATATAACCACATCCTTCATTCAATTGATGGAACAGAATCCAAATTAATGTCCACACGCAATGCGAATTGAGTCAAGGGAAATTGTTGCTTGTTTCTTTGCAGTAGGTCCAAGGTTCAGTTATATCAAGCGGTGCATTCATTTAGATGCGTAAAATCGTTTTAAAACTAAAGCAAAATATTAAATTGTGTTATTTGTGAATTTTGTAACACGAGAAACAAAATCGGTAAGTCCCGACATTTATTAATGCTACGGAAAGAACAACTCCAAAATTTACCCACGGGGACATTTAACACGGATAAAACCTAATCAAAAGATACCTAGGACCTAATCATAAGAAACAGAATCTATGCTGAGTTAATCCCGGTTATATTATCATCATTACCTGTGCACGAAATTAAAAAAAAAAACATCCGTCCGTCCATCATCACATACTTTTACTGTAAGAAGTAAGATAGAAAGTAGTAAAGAAATTAGATTATTATTAATTACAAAGGACCAAATATTTGTCGATGATTCCCGATGTCCACCCTCAGTTTGTCTACGACTGGTGGGAAGTAAAACTTTTTCGACTGGTGGACGAAATTCGTATCACTAGGAATTTTGTTAAATATTATATTACCACTACTGGTGGACAGCGAGACGATTTTAATCATGGGGATCTAAGATGAGGATTCTTTGTGTGTGGACACTGGTGGACAGAGTACCTACATTTTTTATTAAATATTCCTTTTAACTAACTTATACTTATAACTAAGACTGAAGACTAGTTAAATAATTTAAGATTTGGAGATATTCCACTTAGGGCACCCGCCAACAATGGCACCTGAGCCACTTGTACCTTATCTATTCGATATAAGGCTCCTTTCAAAAATTTTCGCAGGTAACAGGTGCCCTTCATGGAATACCTCAAGATTTCAACTGGGCGTGGATGGCCATTTTCGAAACTATGAGGAATTTCGAAAAACGTTGAAAGGAGTCTCGAGGCCGATTTTGACGAAAACTAAAACTGCATCATTGGATTTTAGAAAAATCTAAAATCCTGCCCAGGAATCGAACCCGCTGATTTTGGAAAAAAAATCACATCCTGTATTATTACACCGTTCGAATGTGTTTGTAATATGGATCAAATTCTGGGAAGTAATCATATACGGCAAACTTATAGAATGTCTGATTTTTTATGAAATTGCTATTTTCCCATGTTACTTTATTTCTACTGAGCCATAATTTTTTCAAAATTATAAAATTACATTTTTTCAATGTCACTGGATTTGACGTTTCAACAATCCCACATTACTTAAAAATACGAAATTATTGAGTTGAACTAAAAATAGCATTATTTTAAAGAAGAAACGGTAACTTACGTTTCAAATACAGTCTTTGCCTTCAAGATTAATCAGTTTTTTTGTAATAATACGTTTTCGTTAAGTTTGCCGCATATGATTACTTCGCAGAGTTTGTTCCCTATTAGCAACATTATCGATTAGTGTAATAATACAGGATGTGATTTTTTTTCCTAAATCAGCGGGTTCGATTCCTGGCCAGGATTATTGATTTTTCTAAAATCCAATGATGCAGTTTTCGTTTCATCAAAATCGGCCTCGAGACTCCTTTCAACGTTTTTCGTTATTCCTCATAGTTTCGAAAATAGCCATCCACGCCCAGTTGAAAAATTCACCCTGTATATCAATTCTCGTCGACACCTTGTAGTGGAATAAAAAGTGGCGGAACAAACTCCCCAGCAACATCATAAAATTTTACAATTATCTACAAACTATCCAAGAGAGAACAATATCGATTGCACCAGTCTTCACCCGGTGTGTCATCAACTTTATCACTAGTGTCTAGTGTAACTTATATACTTATATATAATGAGCTATGTATCTACTTGTAGACCTATTGACGGAACAGAATAATACTGAACACATAACTCATCACACATCTTTATGTTAACCGTTATATTATCGTTTAATTATTATCATTTGTGTTATAGGACTAGAATTTATTTGATCAAGGACTTTTGTTTCGGGGTGAATATTATCAAAGTGATTTTCTGATAAATTGTGGACGCTTTTTTGGTAGTAAGTATACTTTGTTATTTTTATGGTTAGCAGCAACGGCATCCAAGCGGGCTGCAGTAGGACACAGTGGAATTTAGTCTGAGAGTCCTTGGGTTAAGTGGTGCAAGTCTGGATTTAAGTGGGATTAAAATTAATTGATTTACTTACTTTACTGTTATGGATTTCTTCGACTGCCGAAAAGAAAGAAAGTTTTTATTATTATTGTTAAAAAAGAAGCTGTTTTACGCTTATAACTTCTCCTTTATCGTGGTTGCAAACATTTAAACACACATACTCAAGCAGGCCTTGAACAACTATTTGTAGGCCACACAATATTTTTCTGTTCTTGAACCCGATCGTGGAAGTTCCAAGCACGTCTCAACGACCTGTCAGCAATCTGACGGGGCTTCCCTTTAGATGGCAAAGCCTGCTGGGGTCGCGGGACTGCCTTAAAGGTAACCCTGGAATGTAAAGGGCTATAGAAGGATCATCAAGGATTTTAAGTAGACAGTACAAGTCTGACAGTCCCTCCTGTCCGTCCCATTAGGCGATAGTTTTTAATTAATTCATTTTTGCCACCGACTTCCGAAAGATAAGTTATATTGTACTTTCTGTGGTGAAGGCGGATAATTGTCTCTTTCACAAATGTTTCACCTCTTCCAATGCGTGAAGTGGGATCTGTCAGATAAGTAGTGCATTCATAAATTATGTTATTTACGTTTTAAAGTCGTTGCACTTCGGTCTTAACCCTAAGATAACGATAGCGCAAATAAGGCAAGCGATTGATAACTCATAAAAGTAGAATCAATATAAGTCAGTTAAAAATAACTTTAGGGTTTGTTCGGAGGCCTTATCACGACTTTTCACGTTTTTGTGACGTGAAGTAGATGTGGACATTCACGTTTTTTTTCTTAATCTTTAATTTTAGAATCGTTGTCCCACACTAGGAATTTCTCCTGTGTCGTGTGTGCGTTTATAAACAAAGAAACTCACATACACAAACACCCAGACCAAGAACAACTGCCTGCAGATGATACAAATAATTGTTCCGTGCGGGAATCGAACCCGCGACAGCGCAGTAATAGTACAATTGCTCAGCCACTACGCCAAACGTGCCGTCGGAAACCGTCGTTAATTTGAAAAAAAATTTCTTCGATCGTCATACTTTTTTCGCGAAGCTTTTTTCATTTTCCATAAAATTAACGTCATTTGTCGTCGTTTTCAAATATGTGCGGTAAAATATGAAAATCTTGTGAATCAGAAAAAAATAAAAACAAGAAGACTGCGAACACATCTTTAAAAAAAAGAAACAACCTTCAAAAACCGTCTCATAAAAGTGTTAAATTATAAACAAAAGCTACCGACTTCCGAATAAAACAAAAGTTACCGACTTCCGAAAAATAAGTTATATTAAAAAAAGTAAGTAAATACAGTTAGATTTTAGTCGCTCTATTGAAATTTACGTCTCGGTGTGTCTTGACCCTAAAAGTTCATAAAAATATTTGTGTGTGTACCTGCATTTTTTAAGTCAGTCTTAAAAAAAAACACTTAATCATTCTTAGACACGGAATGTATGTTTTTACTCCCATATTATGACTAGGCAGATATACATCCTTGGATCACCAGGACTTTGGACGAATAGAAATTATCTGTTGACTTGTAAAAAGACTTCCTCATCGTAATAGATTGTGATCAGTAAAAAGTTTGCATGTAAAAACCTTCATTGGATTTTTTTAAACTTACTTACTAAGGTGTGTAGCTCATGCAATCATGGTCAAACCATTTTTTTAGTCTTGATATTTGAAGCCTTATCACGAGATTCCTGTTTTTTTTATAGTGTCCTTGAAGTATTTACTGAGTAGGTATATTATATAAATGAAAAAAAAAAACTGTGTTTTTTTTTCCTTCAAAATTAACGTCTAATGCGCCGTTACAGTTTACGAAACGAACGAACGAAAAAAACAAACCGCCTTCAAAAATCGAAGTCGGAAGTCGATGTTTTTGTTTTTTAAACCATTTTTGCCACCGACTTCCAAAAACACTATACCTGCACTTTATGTGATGGTTTTCGACGGCCGTTGGTTTTTTTTCTGAAAAAGGGGTTTTTATTAATGACAAGTTATCTACGTTCTATCGTTCTATCGAAAGTTGTCTGACACGATTTCTAAACGAACCTTTTTTCTCTTTATCGCAGTGTAGTTAAAATCAATCAATCAATGAAACTGGAATATATGCCTAACATAAGCGCAGTGTTCTTTTACGTGGTAAAATCATCAGATGAGTCCTCACACCCCGGGCAGGGCGAGAGGGACTGTCAGACTTGTACTGACTAAAATCCACGGTGTCCTTCAATAGCCCTTTATGTTCCGGGGTCACGGTGATATAAGTCCCGCGACCCCGGCAGGCTTTAGCCCTCTGAGAGGGGGCCTCGTCATTATGCTGACGCTCTTTGAGGCGCGCGTGGAACACGACGCGCCGTCGACCCGGGCATGGTCCTTGGTCGGACAGCGAGTTGCCCTTTACTCGCCGCCCGCATGCCTGCGCCTACGGTGGCCGGAGATCGTCTTGCGACGTCCGACGCCGTGGGCGTCCACCACCGCGAAGCGCATTGTTTTGCTATTCAATTAACGTATAATAACTGCACTTTTTATGCCATGCCTCATGGTAATACATAAATATTATAGTGTCGCCCGCATTAGGAGTTTGATTGACTTCACCTTCAAACCATGTCATATCTATAAGGTATAAGACCTAGAAACATAATCATTAAGTATTTAGCATACATATAGCTATAAATAAATAAAGGAAGTGACATAAACTTTGGAATTTAAGCTTTATCTCAATAGCTGATAAGTTCAAATTACGAAGACAGTCATCAGTGACTGAGAAATACAGGCATCAAGTACTTATAGAAGATACGTAAATGATGCCGCAAGAAGGGATTTTTTATTAATTTGAATATTAAACTTTATCTTAATAGCTAATGAGTTGAAAATCCAAAGACTTTATGGAACCTATCACGAAAGGCCCCATAAAGAGTCAAATACCTGCTGCGGTCGCGGAACTGTCCAAACGGGTAACCGTGATTCTGGAAAGTAAAGGGCTATTGAAGGAACATAGTGGATTTTAGTCACTATGAGTATGTCAGACACTTTCGCCCTATCCAGGGCGGGATACTAAAGCACCGATCAGACGGCACGATTAATCGTGCCCTAAGTTCCGATGAATTGGGTGGTATGCTCGCTGTTAGGCTGTGAGTGTACCTAAGCGGGGCGATCGAGAGTGCCCGACCGCCCTAAGTCCCTAAGTCGCCGCTGAACTGTCCACTTTAAAAAAGGAGCATAAAAAGAATGCCACAGGAATGATTATAAACTATATCTTAACAGACAATGAATTCAAAATACAACGACGTATATGAACTTATTTGTCGTCAGAACAATATAGGTACAAGTTACAACTATTTACTGTTGATAGTGTTTTTACTAAACGTATAATTACTTATATGCACATCATTATGTGGATTGTTTACGAATTTCTCACTTCCATTCAAGATAAATTATTATCTTGGCTTGTAAACGCACTATTGTTTTTAATTACTGCATTACTGATTTTAATGCCTCAGACTCTTTTAGTATCTATCTATCAAGAAAAAAATGAAGTAGACATAAATACATAGATTACCAACGGGTTAATAGAAATATGATAATTAGAAATCTTATTACTCATAATCATCATCTTCCTGCCTTTATCCCGTTTAATTTGAGGTCGGTGCATAACGTTTTTTACTTCCATTCTCCCCTTACAGACGTCACTTTATTATTTTACTCCTTTTCATTTGAAATCATTCCTTGTCTAAGGAATGATTTGAAATCCGTCCATCTTTTCGGTGGCCTTCCTCTTCATTTCCATTCATCAATATTCATACTCATCGCTCTCTTAAAGACGAAAGAAGAAAGAAAAGATCAAAGACTAAAGACCCACTGTTCCTACAACCACCATTAGTCCTGGAGACCTGGAAGATATCAACACATTCGCAAGCATACCCAACTGTTATTGGAACTCTATACCAGATAGACCCGATTTCAAAGTACCCTAAAATCCAAATAGGTGTTTAGATTTTAGGGTACCCTAAATTTTAATCGATCGCACTCACTTTTATTAGACTCTCAAAACCATTTAGTAATAAATTGTAGGCATGTCATCAATTAGATACTTTGACAAAGACAGATTACTACAAGACCTACCTACTAGTTAGATAAGCTACATTACATTAAAAAACTAACTCACACTTCGTTTCAGGTAGCCACGAACTCTTGAGGACCAAAAAGAAGACACAAAAGCCCAAAAATGACTTTACGTCGTATGGCTAACGACTCTGTCCATTGGTTCATGGGGGAGTTAACATCACGAATAGTGGCAGAGTCTGGTATCCCTTCAGATCGACACCATCTTGGAAAGATCATTCTGCAGAGCTTCAAGGATGCCCCGGATTTTGTTATGCAGGTAAAAGTCTTGTAGACAGTATGAAAAGTCAAATAGAATGTATAAAAGAAGTTATGGATAGATAGATGATGGTAGGAAGAGCAGTGGTAGCACAGTGGTATCGACTTACAAATTGTAGGTCGTGGGTTCGAACCCAGCCAAGCGCATTTCTTCGTGTATTTAGTAATCACCACAGCTCTCAAAATGGTAAATGAAAACATTATCATGAAAACAAAAAATTGAAAAATGTGTTATAGTCCACTCCCTCTGACAGAGAGGAGGTCTGTGTCCCGGCGGTGAGAACATTAATTGGCTGATAATTATGAGAGCAAGATAGATAAAGAAGATTTAGAATGAAGGTGACTTTCTCTTTTAAAAAGAACATTGCATCACACTAGGAATTGCTGTATCATGAGAGCTTTAAAAAAAAACTCATATACAAACACTGTCTTCTTTCTTCTGAGAATGTAACTATACTTTGGTGTCAGAGCTAACGAAACTGCTTCTGGCAATCCCATAGATCTGTGACACATCTTTGGACCTAAATTGATTGTATAAGTCCAGGTTTCCTCACGATGTTATTTTGAATTGTTTTTTTCACCCTAACTTATCTTCACAGATTGACGGAGCAACAGGGGAATCAGAAACATACGCTTCAGCTCTTGAAAGGACAGTACGATGTGCCAACAGCCTAAAGAACCTTGGTCTTCAACATGGAGATGTTCTGATACTGATGGCCCCCAATCATTTGGACGTGACCATACCCTTTTATGCTGCACTGTATCTTGGAGTCATTGTTGCTGCTGTTGATAGGACTTTGACTACAAGTAAGAGCTTCATGGATACCCCACATTCAAATCTGATGAAACGAAAATATCCCAAATGGCTTACAACAATAAATAACCTTTGTTCTTTGTATAAACAGCATGTAGATTTTAAAGAGGTATGAGTCAAACTATGGCTTGGTGGCTTACTATGGCATCTTTTTTTTTTTTTTTTTACGTGGTAAAATCATCAAATGAGACCTCCCACCCCGGGCAGTGCGAGAGGTACTGTCAGACTTGTACTGACTAAAATCCACGGTGTTCTTCAGTAGCCCCGTCATTTTGCTGACAGCTCTTTGAGGCGCGCGTGGAACACGACGCGCCGTCGACACGGGCATGGTCTATGGTCGGGCGGCGAGTTGCCCTTTACTCGCCACCCGCATGCCCGCGCCTACGGTGGCCGGAGATCGTCGTGCGACGTCCGACGCCGTGGGCGTCCACCACCGCGGGTGGGGCGAAGGGGGGACCTTGTCCTCTCTCTCACGCGGCCCGCCTCCTCCTTCGCGAGCATGACTGCTTCGCAGAAGGAGGTGACCGCTTCCCACTCCGTCTCGCCCCGCAGCATGGCCGCGACCAGTGCTGGGCGCGAGAGGTCTCCGCCTATCGCCGCCGTGAGGACACGTCGGTGCTCCGCCCAAGCGGGGCAATCCTGCACCGTATGCTCGACTGTGTCCTCCGGGCGATCTACGCAGTGGTGACACCCAGGCGTTTCTTCCTTTCTCATAAGACACATGTACCTCCCGAAACATCCGTGTCCGGTGAGGACCTGCGTCAAGCGGAAGGTTAGGACGCCGTGACGTCTCTCCAGCCACTCCTCAAAGAGGGGTCTTATCGCCGCTATTGCGGCGTGCCCTACTATGGCATCTTAAAACGAGAGTACCTAAGTCCAGTGTGGGAACGAGGTGGCGCTAGACGACTTGTATAGCTGTGTCTCTTTCCTACACTGGCATTATTCTTGCTTTAAGACGTCATAGTAGGCCACCTGTAAGCGAGTTTCTTTCGTTTTGATAATCTTAAGTTCGGATAAGAATTTCATGCGTGCATTTTCTCTTTGCGTTCATCTTCCCTGAATTCTATTACAGTCATGTAATTTGTTTCAGATGAGCTGCAATCAACATTCGCTTTCTCAAAACCGAAGATAATATTCTGCCAGAGCGACAGAGCTGCAGATGTCCAGTTAACGTTGAACAATTTGAATCTAAACGCTCAAATAGTCAGTTTTGATAAGGGAGATTATCTCTGCAGCTTCCAGGAGTTTATGGAACAGTATGGGGACGACTCGCCAGTGGAAGACTTCAAGTAAGATTTCTCTCCTTCTTAAACCTTTAGTCATTCAATGCTGTGTGTAGGTCTCCTCCAAATATTTCCACTTCTGGTGGTTTTGTGATATGTCTATCTAGTTTCTTCCAGCCGCTTTTATAAGATCGTCTGTCCACCCTGTCGGTTGTTGTAAGATTTCTGCTTCACTTTAAGTTATTTCTACAGTTCGTAACTTGGGATAATGCCATTGTTCTTTAGCATCTTTGTTAAAATTCTAGGACGCGTAGTATCCTCGTTATTTTGACCTCTGCCATCTTCTCAAAGATGCAATGACAAATTAACTGGTATCAGTACCATCAGTTATGATGAAATCATTGTGCAGTATTTGATGCTATCGTCGTTTATCCTATTGTACATTATTATCCAGATCATCGCGATTTCGTTTATTTGTATCTGTTGTTCAAAGTCATTGTATGTTAAGCTATTCACAATACTATGATTTGCATGAAACTTTGTTATAGTAACAAAGTTTCATGCAAATCGTCATTTTCCTGCCTTGATGAGAAAACATGATGCTCCGATCCCAAGTGTAAGAGGATACTCTTATAATTGAGATCGGTCATCATGTTTTCTTCTTTCATTCTGTCAAACATCTTAGCATTGTGTTTCATACAATGAGAATGAAACTTTGTTCGTTGAATAAAAATTACACAATCTATGCGTCGTGGCGTCCTTACCTAGATCTACGAGCCTGACTAGTCTATTCCCAATCACGTTGGGATCTTCGAGTCTTACAAGATGCATCTTGATATCAGTTTGTTCCAGAAGCAACTGCCTATTTGACCCTGACTACTTAGTCATTGGGTAATATGATATTTCGTGGAGTCTGTCAACTGGAACTGGCCTGGCCTAAGACATTTGATAAGAAATATAGGCTAGCGTATACTAGTTATTTTACGACTCTCTGTGATCTGGGGGCACGGCAGTGCTCCCCACCAAGACGAGCCAAGCGAAGCGCAAGGGCACTGCCTACCTTGTCGAAGTTTTTCGTCGTTTTTTTATTATTTTCTATAATTATTTGACCATGGAGACAACTCTCTATCACATTTGCAGGTGTACAGATTTCGACCCTGAAGATTCACCAGCGTTCCTCATAGCTACAAGTGGAACTACTGGCCTGCCCAAAGCTGCTGCGGTCACCCACAAGAATTTCGCGATCACTACGCCATACGTGTGGTAAGAATTATAGAGTTCTGGTACCACTGTCTTGTATAAGATGATTTTAAAAATGGACACCTAGCAAATCAATAATCATATATATGAATCTTGTTCGTTTGTTATAAGGTTGACAGTCTATGAAAATAATTTAATATTATTACGGTTGGTCTTGGTGGATATGCTGGGGTTTATGCAATACCGTAACTTAGTTTTAAATATTTGGCTTTTTTATTCAATTCAGTTAACAATGGTGATCTATCCAATCAGGTCTAGATTCACAAAGTTCCCGACACCAACTCGCCTGACCATGATCGGATCCCCGCTACAATGGTTGACCGCACTCTTGAACTTCATCGTATGTCCAATGCTGAGGATCACCAGACTACAGACATCACAGAACTTGACGCCGGAACATGCGTATGATCTAATCAACACGTATAGGGTGAGGAAATTTTTATTTACTGATCGTGAGGATGATGGATGTTTTGATTCTTTCTCACAAAAAACTATCAAAATGTTTATTTGGTGCACTGATAATTTATGACCTGCACTCACTTAAAGAATACTTTCATCCCGGTGTGACATTTCCTGTTTGATAATTTTATTACTGCATTTCCCGCAAAGTCACGAACTTAATTGTCGACTTAATAAAGTCTGGAGACAATGGGTTCATAGGATTAGAGGACGCCACTAAGGCCGACTCAAAAAGTGAAGGCGAGAAGATGGGACATTCTCAGTCTAGTCTAGATGGAGTAACGATCACCGCAAGTTCGTCGACAATAGCTGGATAAGAGAAACCGATGATCGAGTGATTGAGGGAATTGTAGATTGTTTTAATGAAGTGTTTTTTTACAGCCTACCTATACAATCTTCAGCCCTACAATGATGACAACCCTCATCAAGCCTGATGAGAGAGATAAATGTGACTTCACTTGCTTGGAACTTCTGCTGTTGGGCGGGAGCGCTGTGCCTCAGGAACTAATCGATGAATTGAAGGTTTGTACTGATCCTATAGAGGCACTGCGGAAGTGCTGAATATTGCTCGTCAATCTTTATACAAAGGTTTGTATGGAGCTAAGCGCAAGCAAATGTTTACAGAAGTGAAGATGAAGAAGAGATGGTGTTATAGCAAGAATAGATTAGATTTAGAGTAAGAAAGAACATACGAAGATCTAGGTAGTAGGTAAAAAAAGACAATACATATTTACGATAGACTATAGCAAGAACGCGATAGCGAGCTAAAGTGCCGTGGATCCGCGATGAAGGCGTCAAGTTGACTGGCCGATTTGATGGCATGAGGTACTCGAATTCGCCACTGGCGACGCCTCATGGCGTGTTTCAAACGTCTTCACGTTAAATAAAACTTGATCCTACCGCTCGCCGCCCCGCGCTTCGCCACTTATACCCACACAGTAGCAAGTCGTGAACGGACAATAAGGACTATAGTTTGTATGTTTCCGTACAGCTAAATAGTTTTTGTATTGTAGTACAGTTTCGTTTATTTCTTTTAGATAATATCACCAAACACTGAAGTCTTGAACGTGTACGGCATGAGTGAGCTGAGTGGTGTTGGCTTCCAAGGAGACAACCCTGCACCAAGATCTTGTGGCAAGCCGATGGGATGCTTTCAATACCGGGTAAGGTTACCGAACAACCTCAATTAATAAGCTATTAGGTCTGTTTTAAGGTGCGCCACATAACTTTGTCCTCCACTTCCCACTTCCACTTTGTCCCAGCCACCTTGGAATCGTCGGGTCATCTAGCTGGGGGCTGAACCACATCACACTACGAACGGGCCATAATCCATCACGCGGACCCAGTGCGGGTTGGTAGACGTGACATGTCTTGGAAATATTTGATTCTAGAACATGCCAGATTCTTCACGATGAAATAAATTACACAAAGTAATGCGCTGCATTCTTGACCGATAGCACTGGGCCACCACAGCTCACTGCGGCTATTGTTCATTATGTAGATAATGCATACCCTCTTCTTAACTTAGTATCATTTGGTCTACATTGCAATGAGCATTATAAAGAATATGCATGTCAGCTCTTGCTTTTAGGTTCATCATCTGTCTAACATTTTCCCATAATTGGGGTTGACTTCCAGACTAACTGGATGATTACCAGTATTAACATGCAGTGCCCTTGTCAGTTATGGCCCACTTCTTCTCACAGAGACGAGGCCTGTATACCAGCGTGACTGTTTATGTAACCTCTACAACCCAGTAACTGGGTAATAGGATATCTCATGCTAAGACTGGTTGACAGACCTATCTGTATACTCGATTAATTGTGTCTTCCGTTGATTTTAGATTATTAACGTTGAGACGCAAGAAGATATTTATGAGCCCAACGTGCCTGGCGAATTGTGGGTCAAAGGACCAAGTGTTTTCAAGGTAAGAATATAAGGACCAAACTCCTTTGTCAGCATTCACCGCCCGACTTAACGTAATATTACTATGAATAAACAGGCAGGCAGAAGGTTAACTCAATCAGTAATCAGGTAGTTTACTGCATAAATAAATTGAAAAACTGTTTAGTCCGTCATGCACAACATTTTTTTTTTGTGTTGACCCCAACGACGATATATTACGAGACTCCGCATGCACGATCTAAGGAACAAGAACTATTCTGTCAATTCGCTGAGGTACTATGTAAGCGAGGGGGACGGAGTACGGCGTTGTGATTGACTGACTCAAGGTCTGTTCTGTCTCAAGGTATGTTTACGGCTCACAGGAGTGGTCGATATAAGACGGATTTATGACTTTTTTGCCTAATGTGTTGACAGACATCGGTCGCCTGTTATTAGGAGTCTAGTAATATTTATCGTCGTTGGTTGACCCTATCGAATAAAGACGAAAGAATATGAGAAAGTGAGTAAGAGATGAGATGTGTTTAAATTTCAATTATGTTTTCCAATAATACCCTCCTGCTAACTCTACATGTAAATATAAATTACTTAGATATTGGTATTAGTCTCGCTATCAGTATAAATGTTTGTTAATGCACCTACAATAAAGGAGGTAATCCTAGAGGGCAACGTTAAATAAATAAAATACGGTAACTATCTAAACGGCTCAATAAATAATTTTGCTATCTATTTTTCATCAGGAATACTACAATAACATCGAAGCTACCGAGGAGACGTTCGCCGAAGACCGCTGGTTCAAAACTGGTGACACCTTCTACAGAGACGAAAACTGGAATTTCTTCTTTGTCGAAAGAATTAAACTGCTGCTAAAATATAAAAGTTATCAGGTATGGGTTTCGTTGAGGACGAATTCTGTCTTTACGGGCTATGTTTCATACAAAAAAAATGTGAATTCAACACATTTTTTTTTTTACTGTGGTCAAATCATTGAATGAGTCCTCACTCCCAGAACGCGGTACGGAAAGGACTGTCAGACTTATGCTGACTAAAATCCACGGGGAATCTTATAAAGCCGTTTACGTTCTAGGGTTATCCCGGCAGACTTTGGCCCTTTAACGGTGGCCTCGTCAGATTTAGGCAGCTCTTTGAGGCGGGCGTGGAACAAGACACGCAGAAGACCCGGGCATGGTCCATAATCGAGGCGAGTCACCCATTACTCGTCATCCGCATGCCCGCGTCTACCGAAATAGAAATCGCCTTGTGATATCCGGCTACCGTACTGTCCGTAATGTTGCAATGGAAGCCATGTTGCCTCCACTGCTTACATCGCTACCTCAAAGAATTCAAGAATGACATCCTCTTACAAACTAAATGCCCAATGTCATCCCTTTGCCCAGATATCGCCAGTGGAAATAGAAGGAGTAATCCGCCAGCACCCAGGCGTGTTAGACGTGGCGGTGACCGGCATCCCTGATGACGAGTGCGGGGATCTGCCCGTCGCGTGTGTCGTGCCGCGACCAGGTGCTGAACCCAGTGCAGATGAGATTAAGGACTGGGTTAAAGGTACGATTTACTATTGCATAAATAGCACTTTCCCCTACAAATTATAACACCATCGATAGTAGTTAATAGTCGCTGGGCAAAAATATGGACACAATGGGGGCCTGAGAATGGACGACGAGACCGGCTCAAAAAAGGTGGCAGGACGATCTAGACGCGTGCCTTGTTGGCTGGTCTGAAGTGGCACTAGAAAATAGCATTTGGAAGGATATGGAGGCTTTTGCCCAGCAGTGGGACATAAACGGCTAACAAAAAAAAGATCAACGAATGATCATCAATAAATTTTCTATAACTGGGTACTGGGGCGTGGTTACAAGAGTCATTTCTTGAGATCAGGTGCCACTTTTTAGTTCTTTTTACCCGATTGCGCCAGAAGGAGGGTTATGACCTTCTTCATAAGTATCATTGGTCGCACGAAACAGAAAAAATAGATTGGTCATATAATCTGATCCATCTTTTCAAACCTGCCATAATTATTTTAAAAAAAAATAAGTAGGTTATAGAAGAAACTTAAGTAGGTGGTCCATTTTTGAAAAAAATATTTGCACTTTTCAGTACCGTCAGCACGAGTTTTCAGTATTTGAGACGTAAAGTAAACTGGAACTTTGACGACTTCGAATGGACAATTTTCAAGGGAAAAATTGGTTCCTTCTTCGCACACCAGAGGCGCTGTACCATATTTTCATACAATAAACGCTGTAAATACTGGAAAAACTCTGTAAAGTAAAATAGAGAAAACTCGTGCTAGGGGTACTGTTTTCTGACTATTTTTTGACTTTGTAGACTTTAAATCAATCATAGCTGGTAAAGTAAGTAACGTTACGTCGCAACATTGGCTCATTTTTCTCAAACACATTATATTTTACAGAATCTCTCTCAGACGCGAAACAACTCCGAGGCGGGGTGATATTCGTCGACGAGATACCGATGACCGCCTCCACCAAGGTGCACAGGCGAAAACTAAAACAAATGGCTTTGGAATTGCCAAAGGAATAAACTTTTTATTTATACTTAGTATAAAGTTTAATGTTGCACATGCAAGTGATATTTATCAGTTTGTTGGTTTTGCAATGTGTGGCAGAAAAAGCGCCTCTTGAGTGATATGATGCAAACAAATAAATAACTTTTTTATCAGGCAAAATGCAACAGAACAGTCCAAAGATAACATCGTTTCATTCCTACGTAAAACTAGTGACCATTATTATTATAATTTATGGAAAATATTTAATTTTCTGCGTAGCTTCTTCGTGACTCCTTCTTCTCCATTTATGGCCGCACGTCCATGCAGCTCAGTTAGTGCTCATTCGCACGAGTGTTTTTTTCTGGGCGTTAAAAAAGCGCCGGGTGTAGGACAAATGCATTTTCATGCATCTGTGTTCACGTCAGCGCTTTTAAAACGAGGCGTTTTTTTCGAACTGCATTTGTTTTTAATGTTGGGCGATGACCGTTAAGTTTAATTCACCTTTTTTTAAAACTCAGCGTTTCTTTAGCGCACAACAAGCAAAAGCTCTCGTGCGCATGGGGGCTTACATTCTATACTTTTAGTATAAAATAGGTTTGTTAATCATATCAAGAAGTATTTTATGCATTTTTAACGTTTATTCTGACATAATGTCATGAATGTGAATGAATAGTGTTAAAAAGTGACTGAAGCATTGTAATGTCACTGAAAGTGTTAATTGTGGTTTTAATTTAGTATATTTTCTTTCTATAAAACGGCACCATTTAGCTGAAGCTTTGTAAGATTTGCACTGAAAGATAATGTAAGTAGAAAAAAAAATATCGTAGTTATATTATAGACCAAGACCCTCCACGTGTGCAATCGTTTCGCTCTGTAAAGATAAAATCATGGGATGTGATACGTTACTTACAGCCATTAAGCTATTATTACTATGTATAGAGATGACACCACGTATCACAACTATGTCCCATCCAGGATGAGTGCGCGCGCCTATGTTCATTCAGTTGTTTGACAGCTCTGTGTCGTGCTCTAGGCGCGCGCAAACATCCTAGATGGGACACAGTGGTGATACGTAATGTCTTCTCTATACGTAGTAGTAAGTAATAGCTCAATGGATGTGATACGTTACTTACTTCTTACAAAATTTTGTAAAAATATTTTTATGCTTATGAATTATGCCTTGAAAAAAAGCTTGAAACTTGACTTGAACACGGAAATATTTCCTATAATTAGGCTTAGTCACTCAGAAATTATAAAGCTTAACACTGTTGAAAGAATTTATTGTGAAAATCGATTTAGTCGTTTCAGAGATCACTAACAAAACAAACTTACATACTTTACCTCTTTATAATATTAGTGTAGATTAAGCCATTGATACGAAAATAAAAAGCACTCATGACATAAGTAGTTGATAAACTCAGGAGTAGGTAACTTAAAAACTACACTAAGCGCGCGAGTTGAATGCAGAGCTTAGGAATGCGGTAGTGCTGTTGACAAGGATGGCAAAGTACTACAACGCAGGCGCGAGAGGTGGGGCGTGCGGGTAGCGGGGGGCTCTTCACCTCAGACCCCGACTGCATTCAACTCGCGTGCTATCTGTAAGTAAGATCTGTCGTTGTATTATATTTTTAGACTTAGGTGTTGATGTATTGTAGTTAAATAAATTTTATTCTATTAGAAAAGTTTTGTTTGCTTTAGATCCTATTCTCGTCTAACGACTGTCGAATTTCTATAATAATCTATAGAAAGCAAGCCGGCTCTGAGAGTCCCACAGCCCTCTGCACATACTTGACCAAAAACTATATCATCATCATCAGCCGGAAGACGTCCACTGCTGAATATAGGCCTCCCCCTTAGACCGCCACGCCAAACGACAATTCGCCACTTGCATCCATCGGTTGCCCGCGACTTTATAAAAACTATATCTATACCTATGCCAAAAAATGTTATTAAAAAAAACGAACTAAAGTTTTATAAGTAACAGAATGGACCACAGACTGGACCACTGGTCTTTGAATTGTCCACGTCGTCCTGCCATCTTCTATGAGATCTGCCAGGACGCTTTATGACTGTTATGGCACATTTACATCCCGTCGATTTTTGGAGTGTTTTGCCTGGCGCAGCCGAAGGCGCTCGATTTTACGGCACGGCAATGACCAAGTTTTTGTAAACATATCGACCCGTTTAAATAGTCTATATAACATTGCTCCACAAAGTGGAGCTGCGTAAAGAACTTCCAATTTTCTTTTGCCATATACAGGGTGAATTTTTCAACTGGGCGTGGATACTTTCGAAACTATGAGGAATATCGAAAAACGTTGAAAGGAGTCTCGAGGCCGATTTTGACAAAAACTAAAACTGCATCATTGGATTTTAGAAAAATCAAAAATCCTGGTCAGGGATCGAACCAGCTGATTTTGAAAAAAAAAAACACACCCTGTATTATTATACCATTCGATAGTGTTGCTAATAAGGATCAAATTCTGGGAAGTAATCATATACGGCAAACTTAAGGAAAACGAATAATGACAAAAAAACTGATTAATCTTCAAGGCAAAGACTGTATTTGAAACATAAGTTACCGTTTCTTCTTTAAAATAATGCTATTTTTAGTTCAAGTCAATAATGTCGTATTGCTAAGTACAGTGGGATGGTTGAAACGTCAAATCCAGTGAGACATTGAAAACAATGAAATTTTATAATTTCGAGTAAATTATGGCTCAGTAGATGTAAAGTAACATGGAAAATTAGCAATTTTATAAAAATCTGCCATTTCCGTAAGTTTGCCGTATATGATTACTTCCCAGAATTTGATCCTTATTAGTAACACTATCGAACGGTGTAATAATACAGGGTGTGATTTTTTTTCCAAAATCAGCGGGTTCGATTCCTGGCCAGGATTTTTGATTTTTCTAAAATCCGATGATGCAGTTTTAGTTTTCGTCAAAATCGGTCTCGAGACTCCTTTCAACGTTTTCTGATATTCCTCATAGTTTCGAAAGTAGCCATCCACGCCCAGTTGAAAAATTCACCCTGTATAAATTTCTAATCCCTACCTATACTTTTGACAACAGAAACACGACTTATAAGATGTTTTAGTGCCTGCTGATAAAATACGTTTAAAAACGTCAACTTGCTATTTTAAACATTTTAGGCGTTTCTTTCTATTCCTACATTTGTGCCAACCTCAAATCAAATAATAACAATTTTTCTGTAAATGTGGTATTTTTATTGTGATACAAAGATGGTAAAAATAAATATTATTTCAAACATTTCATAGACTAATAACTAATGATCGAAGACTAATAATAAGAAGTTAAAGAATTTGTTTGTTTGAACCACACAGGTTTAACATCCTGGAGATTCTGAGATTAGTGCGTTCGAATTGAAAAATACTTTTTGAGTTGGATAGTCCATTTATCGAGGAAGGCTATGTAGCTAGGCTTAAAGGCTAGTGTTGAGCAAAGTTTTATTTCAAACAAAAAGAAAATTAAGGACCAGACAGAGTTGAATAATTCTAGTCCCCAAGGCAAGTGGGCAGTGCGTCATCATATCCATTATTTACCTACAATAAGTTAAATTGCAATAACTAGATAGGTTCTACAATAAAGTAGGTAAATGGCTGTGCATGACTGGTCAGGCAAACTGGTCGGACAACATTCTGTGCTAAACTACCTAGCTGTACTTGAACATTTACCGTCGTAGCACATAAAGTTGCTGTTACAACTACAAAACGACCCTTAGGTATAATAATTTTTACGGGAGCCCCCCTTTTTTATCGTGATAGAATCATCAAATGAGTCCTCCCACCCTAGGCAGGGCTAGAGGGACTGGCAAAGTCGTACTGACTATCCACAGTGTCCTTCAATAGCCCTTTACGTTGCAGGGTAACAGTAATGCGATAAGTCCCGCGACCTCGGCTGGCTTTGGCCCTTTATAGGGGGTCCTCTCATTATGCTGACACTCTTTGAGGTCGCGGTCGCGGGACCAACGAGTAATCATGACCTCAGAACGTAAAAGGTATATTGAAGGACGTCGTGGATTTTAGTCAGTACAATTTTATTGTGAGCCCTTAAGGATCACTCTTGTGATCGTTTGTCGCCATTCACAGTTAGGTAATTTTCTCTGATCCTAGGTAATTGACCGATTTCGTTATAAGGGATTCGATGATTTTTGTATGGAGGATGGCCGTATCGGTCGACCGCCATTTTAATTTTTTCTTAGAATCGGGATGCGGTTGAATTGCATCATTATATCGTATTAGCAAGCACGATTTTCGTTTTTTTATAGCACGTCATGATAAAGACTTGTAACGGTAGACTATAACCCATCTCTTCTCATGGAGTGTCACCAGTAAGAATATCTTAAGATACAGAGACATCTAGACAATTTAAATCTTTGGCTTCAACTAGTGCAGTCTCTGCAATTAAGATTGCAACGATACAATAGTTGTTTTATACGAAGATAAACCTTGTTCTTTACATAATTGTCGTATATTTTATGGCTTCAAGCAATCAACTAGGAAATGAAGGTTGGGAACTATACAGATAGAGTGAGAGGGAGATCTATATAGTGCCACGAACTGCTTGAACCACTTTCTAGTGACTGATTCAAACAACATTTTTTTTTCCTGTGTTTCTGCTAAATGCTTGAGCAGTCCGTGTATGTTTTTTTTTTTTTTTTAGTTATATGATGTCTCAATAAGGTTACATCATAAAAAATACAATCTAGCTTAATAATAAAGCTAATGAGTAATTCTATTTTGACTTAATTTGCTAAGGAGAGTAAATCTAAGAATGTGTCCATTAACACTTTTCTTATTGTCTCTATTAAGGGGAAGACACTTTGTTCTTGTGTTCTTTATGGGTAGCACTCACTTCACTACATTACACTAACACTTCACTATATTAACTCGAAAGGTTTTGTCCTTTTTAGTCTTCTCACTATGTCCGTGTTGTCGAGGAGCTGGATAGCCTCGATGTTCACATGATGGTGAAGCCTTCGTTCATGGGCTTCGGCGTTCTTTTTAATTATATCTATGACGAGGTCTACTTTGAGGTCCCGATGGAGGTCGTCATTTCGAATGTACCAGGGCGCATTGACGATTCCTCTGAGTACTTTGTTTTGAAAACGCTGTATAATTTTGATGTTACTTTGTTTGGTACAGCCCCAAAGCTGAATGCCATAAGTCCATATAGGCATGAGGACTTGTTTGTACAATAGTATTTTGTTGTGTACTGACATCGGGGAATGTTTTCCTATCAGCCAGTACATCGACTTGTAGCGAAGCTCTAGCTCGTCGCGTTTCTTTTTAACATGAGCTTTCCAGCGAAGCTTTGCGTCTAATGTCATGCCCAAGTATTTGGCTGTATTTTCGTACGGTATGACATGCCCGTTGATGTTTATCGGATGATAATTTGGCTTTTTGTTTGTGAAGTCTATGTGAACCGATTTTGATTCGTTAAGTTTCACACGCCATTTTTTTGTCCAGTCAAAGATTATATTGACGGCTGTTTGAACTTTTTCCACTGCTTCTTCTTGAGTGACACCTGTGGCCATTATAGCTGTGTCGTCTGCAAATGTGGCAATGGTATTGTTTTCTAACTCAGGAATATCGCAGGTGTACAATAAGTACAAGACGGGACCTAGGACGCTTCCTTGCGGTACTCCAGATTCTATCGACTTGAGTTCCGAATATGCATCATCTTGTCTTACTCTAAACATACGACGTGATAGGTAAGACTCTAAGATGTCAGCAAACTGTTTTGGGAGCATATTTTTTAATTTGTTAATAAGGCCTTTGTGCCATACCTTATCGAATGCTTGCGCTACGTCGAGGAAGACCGTTGAGCAAACTTTGTTTTCTTCTAAAGCCTTTTCTATAACGTTGGTAATCCTGTGTACTTGGTCTATTGTTGAATGTTTTTCTCTAAATCCAAATTGGTAGTCAGGGATCAAGTTTCTTTCTTCTATGATGGGTTTTAGCCGTTTCAACAGAAGCTTTTCAAATAATTTTGACATAATCGGTAGAAGTGAGATCGGTCTATATGATGTCGTTTCGTGAGGTGGTTTACCAGGTTTTGGTATCATTATAACTTCGGCAACTTTCCACAAGTCAGGTACAAACTTAAGCCTGAACGTTGCGGTGATAAGAGTCGTAAGTTTTACGATGGCCTTACGTGGGAGGTTTTTAAGAACTTCTCCAGTAATAAGATCGTAGCCAGGTGATTTCTTTGGTCTTAAACGCTTGATTTCGTTGTACACTTCTCTAGGTGTTACGAGTTTTATTTCTTGCTCATCGTTTGATGTCTCATCTAACAAGACGCTGTCTTCATGTTCTTTATTTGTCTTGAAAATGAGTTCCAGATGTTGTGCAAACCTAGTAGCTTTTTGCTCGTTGCTTATTGCCCATCGCCCGTTAATATCTTTGATAGGGGGAATATGCATAATTGGCTTTTTCAAACTTTTTGTAGATTTCCACAGAGAGTAATCTGTCGTGCGATTGCTAGTTAGTTGTTTTAGATAACTGCTCATTGATTCATTTTTGAGGTTCTGAATTGCATTACTTAATTGTTTTGTAAGCTTGTTCAGAATCTTTTTATCTTGTGGAAATCTTGTTTGTTGCCATATTCGTCTCTGTCGCCTCTTTTCAGCTATGAGTTTTGTGATTTTTGCTGGATAGTAGGTAAGTCTATTTTTAATCTTAAAGGTAGGTGTGTTTTTCCAGGCGCATTGTTGTATTTGTGTTATAAACTGACTGATATCCTGATCAATATCTTCTGGTGTCTTTAGTGGAACTTTTAAATCTATAACAGAGTCCAAGTCTATTTTAAAACTTGCCCAGTCAGTATTCTTATTTACCAATGTGGGTTGGGTTTCTTTCAGCAAGAAAGTCTCACTTAGAGTAAGTAATATAGGTGAGTGATCTGAGCTCATATCATAACCTTCTTTAATGCGAAGAAGATTAGGTGATAAGTTTTTGTAAATAAAAAAGTCTATGAGATCAGGAATCTTTTTTGTGTCAGTAGGCCAATAAGTGGGCTTACCTGTTGATAAGGTTTTGCATTGTGTTTCTTCAATTGCGCACAGTAGCTCTCTTCCTTTTGTTGTTGTCAGTCTTGATCCCCAAAATGTATTTTTAGCATTAAAGTCGCCTCCCAATATAAATCTGTTTCCAAGACGGTTTAGAAAATTCGTGTATTGATCTGTTTTTAGTGGATACCTAGGTGGACAGTATATGGCTGAAATGGTGACAAGACAATATTTCGTTTTGACACAGACAGCCACTGCTTGTATTTCTTCTTTTTCATATTTGAGTTCTTCATAGTGAAAAATATTATCTTTTATAATGACAGCACTACCACCTCTTGGTGTGTTATTCGGATGCAATGCATGGTATACTTTATACCCTTTAATTTGAATATGAGATTCTTTAGTGAAGTGTGACTCCGATATAAGGCACACATCAATACTTTCCATATTTAGGACTGTCGTAAGTTCATTCTGATGTTTAAGCAGTCCATTGGCATTCCATGCCATAATTCGAAGTAGATTAGCCATGTATATTGCTTTTTAGTTTGGTAGCCGCTTTAGTGCTACTTTCAAGTTTTTTCAGCCTTTCGTCGAACGTAGTTAAAAGATTTATAATTGTATTAATCTTTTCATCCATGTTAGGGCTCAAAGGTTTCGTATGTGACTGTGGCATAGGTTGGGCTCCTTTTGTCATTTGTGCATACGAAACACTTTTAGTAACAAGGTTGGAAACACTAGGTATTTTCTCTTTCTTTGTACTTGGACCCTGAGGGTTTGGTATTGGTACATTCTTTCTGGTATTTTTATCTTTAATGTTTTGTAGCTCTTTAGCTACTATGCATCCCCTGTAGTTTGCTGGATGGGGTTCACCACAGTGAACACATTTTGGCTTTGATTCTGCTGGTTTATTGCAGTCTCTGGTTAGGTGCTTGCCTGTACACTTCACACATCGGGGTTCTTTGGAACAGTATTTCTGTGTGTGGCCATATGCTTGACACCTTTTGCATTGTGGAATTAATTTTGATGTTTTTAATGGCTGTATATCTACTTTACAGCCCAGTATAGACTTGACTCCGTAGATTTTCTTAATGTCTTCATCTTTTTGGAATGAGAGCATAAACATATTAAGGGGCTCTTTGCTCTTCCAACTCAGTTTGTTGACCGCATCTTCTATTTTATATCCTTGAGCTGTCAGGTCCTCAACTATTCTATTTGGCAGGCAGGAAGAATGAAGGTTTTTTGCCATCACCCTGATCGGCCTGTCTTGTTTATTTTCATACGAGTACCAAAAGCAATTATTCTGTAACAAGAGCTTGGTGATGGATCTGTATGAGTCATCATTGAGTGAGTTAATTTTAACTTTTTCTCCACTCATCATTTTCGTAATAAACGAGTCTTTCGTTAAATTAGTTGAAAGAAGATCGTAGAACTCTTGGTAGTTCTTAACATTTTCCACAACTATAGGTGGTGGTGTAGGCTGCTTCCTTATTGTACCAGTTTCTTTAGGTTTTTGGCTAGAATCGGGTCCTTGTTTTTGGCTGGAACCGGGTCCTTGTTGAGGTGGTGAGGACAGTGATGATGAGTTCAATTTCCTTTTTTTTCTGCTCTTCTGTCGTACCCACTCTGTTTCCTTTACTAGTTCCTCTTCGTCTGTCTCATATTCGATTGGCGTTGACTTCTCGGTAGTGACATTTTTCTTTTCCAGGTCTGCAGTTTTTTGCTCCTGGATGGTTTGAAGCTGATGCTGAAGTTGTTCTAATTGACTTTTGAGGTCATTTACCAAACATTGCAACTTTTCGCGTTCCAATTTTTCTTCGGTATAATATTTATACAACAGATGTTCCGTTTCAGTTTTAATTTTAATTGAGGATGACGAAGCCATGATTATTAAAATTACAACTTCACCTTAACACTTTGTTTATACAAATAATTGTGCAATAAATTCAGTATCTGGGTCATCGCGGCGATCGCGCTCGGCTAGAGGTAACGAACGGTATGCTGCTGCGTCAGCGTTATACCTGAACATAAACTAGCACAAGAGCGTATGCGACGCGACTGTTCTTAGCGGAATTCGATCGATCACCAATTATGTATGTTGATCACCGGCTAACTGCTCGGGTAGTTTGTGTATGAGTTTAGACTTAGCTCAGTCTCAGTTCACTCGCTCTTCATGTCAGCCTCTTGCTCTCCCTTTGCCTCCAAATCCATAGTTTGGATAGCTAGGAGAATGATTTCTGTAAAAGTAGTTGACAGTTCCGAAATATCTGGTAGAACTCAATTACATTTTGACTGACTTGGGAGTCCAAAGTATTGACAGCTAGGAGACATATATTTCTGTGTAGTTGACGGCTTCGAAGTGTCTGTTAGTTCTCAATCACACTGACTAACTTGGGAGTCGATCCCAGAAGTTGAAGCTTAGCAGTTGCGCATACGACCATTTAACTACAGATTAGTCGGAAGTTTAATGTTTAATGAGCTATTTGCTCAAATCTTATAAGTAGTCTGTTGTCAAACTATAGTCACACAGCTGTTTGGTCCAAAATAAATATTTACTGACGTAATAATGTTGTAATACGGGTGGGTATAGCTTCCGTTAAACTACATTTAATTTAAGACAAAATCAATATTGTATAAACAGATGTTCTTTAAATCAATCTTAATAGCACTAGTTGTATTTTTTTTTTGCGTGATAAAATCATTAAATGAGTCCTCCCACCCCGGGCAGGGCGAGAGGGACTGTCAGACTTGTACTGACTAAAATCCACAGTGTCCTTCGGGAGCCCTTTGTGTACCGGAGTCGCGGTAAACGCGTGTCCCGCAACCCCGGCAAGCTCTGGCCCTCTAAAGGGAGGCCCCGTCAGAGCACTAATTGTATGGCAGTTAATTGAAATCAGAGACAATTTAATAAAAAATATTCTACCAGCATCGGGAACAGGGTCAGGGCTATCTATGGTCAGGTCTCTTGAGACAGGAACGTGCCGTGTCTAGAAGTAATGCTTGATATCCAGCTGCCACAAGTGAGAGCGTCCTTACTTTTTTTTTATCGTGGTGAAATCATCAAATGAGTCCTCCCACCCCGGGCAGGGCGGGAGGGACTGCTAGACTTGTAACTAAATAAAATCCACAGTGTCCTTCAATAGTCCTTAATGTTCCGGGGTCACGGTGATGGTATACGTCCCGCGACCGGAGCACTTACTTGATGACATTCATTGTGTCTTTAATTCACAGTTTTGTAAAAAATTGACATTGGTAACTATTTAGTACAATCAACCGAATCTTCCTCCCTACTACTATTTCGTATTTAATGTGCTAACATTCAGTTGACATTATCACATTTCGCCTCATGACCGTGGCCCATAGAGCTAAGTACAATACACACGGCTACACATCAAGCTATACAAAACCAGTTTGTCTTGGTCTCACCTCGTACGATTTTTATACCAATGAACAGTCAGCTAATACTGGTTTTGCATAGCTTGATGTGTAGCTGTGTGTACTAACATTGTCTTCACGATTTAGTTTTCCAACTTGAAAACTTTTAATTTTTTATTGGATAAACAACTTTAAAAAAGTCCAAACAAAGTTCAATTTACCAGCAACTCCTTTTCCTTTCGGTCCAGTTTGCATAACATTATCGTACGGTCATTTTTTATGACTCTTCCATCAGTCATTGAGAAATTAATTTAATTTCTATTGACTTAAAGTCCATATTTCTTTATAGAGACAAACACATCATAGATTCGCATAGACCGTACCCACCACGTGTCTTGCGCACGGATTACATGCGCGTGGGCAGTGTAGAAACCGCTTTATTATAAATCATACTGCCGCACTGTACCGTTGTGTTGCGTAAACAACGTTTTAGTTGTTATTGACGCATCGATTATTACATCTGTGCGTATTGCGTGTGTTATTTTGGAGTAAAAATTTGGATAAAATATACTGTGATTGTGAATTAGGTAAGTTTTTTTTAGAATATACCTTATATTTTTAGAAAATACCAGTGCGGGCGTTCGTATTTTTGTTTCTCTAAAACGGATCAAATAGTGATGTTTTTTTAATGATTTTTACTCTATATTAAGTAGAAAATTAAGAAGTAATTGGAATAGTTGTTATTTGCAATAGAGTATTTCATGTTCTGTCATATAGAAAAAAAAAAACATTATTTTCAATAGATACTATTGGCGTCTTTGTAAATATACTGAGCCATTGACTTCTAATTTTGGAGTTACCTAGTCTTTTATTGTTAATGCTTACTTCATAAACAGCTATGATTAGGTATTGATTAGTGTAATATATTTGATAAAATATTAATGTAAGAGTCTGATTAATATAAAATAATTAATTTTATCGTGATCAGACATTCCAAATGTAGTCGCTTAATTCCACGACCATTTTAATTGTATTAATGTAGTTTAACACTTTTAATGAAAAATACCGAATAATAAACCAAAAATAGAAACGTTTGTTTTCGAAATAGATGAATTGACAGAATTGATAGATCCATATTGTGTTTGATTATAAATATCAGTTATGTATGTTTATTTTGGAAATATTATATACCTTACGACATTGGCATAGTACAGACTTCAACACATCAACATAATCTGTCAAAACTCAACTGCGCAACTTTATACTTTTGTGTTGATGTTGAAAATCTTATGTTTACTTATCTGCTGGCGTCTGTACGTAAGATTTATAAAAAATCAAGAGCTTTGAGCCGTTAGTAGGTATAAGTAAGGTATAAGTAAATAACCGCGCGACATAAATAATTATAAATATTTACATGACTAGGTAAAATAAATTATTTACAT
Organism: Agrotis ipsilon; assembly: GCA_028554685.1. NCBI lineage: Eukaryota > Metazoa > Arthropoda > Insecta > Lepidoptera > Noctuidae > Agrotis > Agrotis ipsilon. Next base: position 12,593,212 of record CM052974.1, read on the forward strand.
TTTTAATTTCTCTTTGTTATAGTACACTGGGTGAATTAGTTTCGTTATACAAGCACTGTGCCCGCGAATTCGTTCCTCACAATTTCGTATTTTCCATAAAAGTATGAATTACCTCCCTTTGTGGTTGGAATTGCAAAAAAAAATATTGAAACACGTCTTTCTATTTGTTGTTATGTCTTAAGTTTCAAGTAAATTGGGTAGAATTTAAATTCTTTTTCATACAAACTTTTATTCCACTTTTGCCCCCTTTAGGGGGCGTATTTACTAAAATCCGTTCTTAGCGCACTTAAGTCACCTTTGTGCAAAAAGCTTCTAGAATTTAGACCCAGAAATAGTACGGAATATAATCCATACCTTACACATACAATTACAATGCACCTATTATGTTTATCAATTAATTATTATTTATATACTTACTGAGTAATTAAATATGTATGCACACATTCTTAGAAGTCTTGACTGTTTGCCTGTCGTTATGCTCGTCATTAAAGGCTTATTTACCATAAAAACTGTTAACAAAAGAATAAATTAAAAATTAATCATGTAAGAATTAATCAAATAGGCTCATTGTTAATTACTTTGATGTCGTATAAAAAAGGTTAGGTAAACCTAATTTATTGACAGACGTAGAGAATTAGTTGTGGCCCAGATTTACGGTAGCGGGGCCGTGTCATCATCTAACCGACACCCTGGAACGTAAAGGACTATTGAAGGATCACTGCGATTTTAGTCAGTACGGTTCCGGGCAGAAATTATGATCATGAAAGAAATTTTAGTAGGTGTAAAAAATCCGTATTTTTTTTTTTAAATACGTTAGTTATTTTTATGTTGATTGTACTATCCATTGTCCGTGTCAAGATTCAACCAAATCGTATAAAGAACTGTATTGTCAAAGACCATTATTATAATGACCTCAGGTCACAGCTAGACGATAATTTAGACGTGTATTGGACTTTAAACCTTCGTGTTTTAGAACCAAAGTTCGAAATTCTTTGTTTTATAACCTAACGGGTATTGTGAATGAACGACATACGTCATGGTAATGAACAATTTATTTTAATTCGTCGATTAAAAAGCACATTTGGGCGTAAAATACGGAAATAGAATAGAGTTTAATGGCCCCACAATGTAGTTAGTATGGTGACCGGGTTAGAAATCTAAACTTTATTTTATTTAAATATTTTTTTTATTAATATTATAATACACTAGCGGCCGGTCCCGGCTTCGCACGGGTGGAGGACCCGGTCTAAAATTTGAGATTTAAACTATCCTATCTCTCAAGTTGGATCGAACTGCACATGGTGTGCGAATTTTATTATAATCGGTTAAGTGGTTTAGGAGTCCATTGAGGACAAACATTGTGACACGAGATTTATATTATATTAAGATAATAATGTTGGCGGGAGATTACCGTGGAGGTTTAAAAAAAGATAATATTGTAAAAAATACGTAGCAATAATTACTCATTAATTTTTATTCACAGTCATAATATTTTTTAATTAGATGTTTAAATACTAGTTTAATAGTTTGATGTCTTACATTGCAATAAGATAGAATTTTATAACAAAACTTAAGGCGATTTTTGTGTCCTAAAATGGTAAAAAATAATCTCAACATGTTTCAAAGCTAGACACGGATTTTCAAGAACCCGTAAAACAGTACCTACAGTGTGAATTAACCGTAACCCCTTAGCCACAAACAACACGATCCAGCGACACGCGTCTGTCCTCAGTGACTGTGGAGTAGCGAGGAGAAAACAAATGAAGAAGTTTTCTAGACCACGCCACGAGTCGTTGTTCCAATCGCGATCGGTGGATGGAAATGTCGCTGAGAGAGGTCAGCAAGAGATAAGGTGTTATCTCTTGCTGACCTCTCTCAGCGACATTTTCAACCAAGCTTTGCACCCCAGGCGGTGCCTTTAGCGTAGCCTTACTGCAATTGTTAAGCCCACGGCTTAATAACTTATACTAAAGGTGGATGCCTTGCTGATCTCCTCCAGCGATGCAAAAAGCCGAGCCTCACACTCTAGTGAGTGTACTTATCAAGTAGTCTTAGTTCAGAGTTTGAACCCCCGGATTATCCCTTTATTCTCAAGGTGCCTTGGTTTAAATACCTTGAGAGTAAAGCGTTAAGCAGGACTAAGCAATCCACGGATAGCCTAGCTAAGCAAACCACAACCTCCTAGGTTGGCCTGCGAGAACCCATAAAATAAACAAACAAGTCCGTGTGACGCGACTTGTAATATCGCGTGAAAACAAAAGACGCGCGGGCGTTTTGCTCGATCCTGGTCGCATCACCGTCAACCTGTGGTCAGATCCTAATGTATTTCCTATCACACTAACAGATATCTTTATTTACTTTCAGAGCTGCAAATTGATTGTTAAGAAGAACTGTCCGCATCTCGGAAGAGTTTAGTTTTGAGCTGGTTGCAGTGTCGTGAGGTTGCGGTCCACAATATGACCAGTATCGATAAATATGTCAATGTCAAATACAAATTGAAGTCTTCAGAGCATTTTGAGGAGTATCTGAAGTTTATTGGTGAGAAAGGACCACGGGCAGAAATATATGGAGACTGGCCCATCGTTCAACAGTGATGGAACCTATGCCAAATGAAAGCTTTGAGGATGTGATGCATTTCTTATTATGGCAGCTAAGTCAAATTCGAGCGCCAACAAGGTGATTTCGAGCATTGAAAACATATGGCCCTTACCTAACCTAACATGTGGCAACATTCTCCTACTGATTTGAAACAGGTGTCATTCGAAGCGTGTAGTAGATACGATATACTTTTACTATGGCGACATTCTTCAAATGTGTAAGGTTCACCTGGAATATCTGAAAATGTCAACCTAACCTAACCTGTGGCAACAATCTCCTACTGATTTGAAACAGATGTCAACCGAAGCGTGTGGTAGATACGATATACTTTTAGTATGGCAACATTCTTCAAATGTGTAAGGTTCACCTGGAATATCTGAAAATGTCAACCTAACCTAACCGTGGCAACATTCTCCTACTGATTTGAAACAGATGTCATTCGATGCGTGTGGTAGAAACGATATACTTTTACTATGGCGACATTCTTCAAATGTGTAAGGTTCACCTGTAATATCTGAAAATGTCAACCTAACCTAACTGTGGCAACATTCTCCTACTGATTTGAAACAGATGTCATTCGATGCGTGTGGTAGATACGATATACTTTTACTATGGCGACATTCTTCAAATGTGTAAGGTTCACCTGTAATATTTGAAAATGTCAACCTAACCTAACTGTGGCAACATTCTCCTACTGATTTGAAACAGATGTCATTCGATGCGTGTGGTAGATACGATATACTTTTAGTATGGCGACTTTCTTCAAATGTGTAAGGTACACCTGGAATATCTGAAAATCTAACCTAACCTAACCTAACCTGTGGAAACATTCTCCTACTGATTTGCAGTATGGAACACCGAGTGGTTTTAGTCAGTAGAGTCTGACATGCCTCTTCCGTGTTCTCCACGCTGACAACACAACAAGCCCATGAGGGTTTCCACACTTAAAAATAGGTGGGTTAGTTAGGTTCGTTTAAGAAAAGCCTAGGAATCCCAGGTAAAACCCACACGTCTGAAGATGTAGCGATCATAAAAATATGTCTTATCCACTACACGCTTCGAATAACACGTGTTTCAAATCAGTTTTTTTTTATCGTGTTAAAATCATCAATTGAGGCACCCCGGGCAGGGCAGAAGGGTCTGTCAAACTTGTACTGACTAAAATCCACGGTGTCCTTCAATAGTCCTTTATGTTCCGGGGTCACGGTGATTAAAATAAGTCCCTGGCAGGCTTCGGCCCTCCGTGAGGGGGCCTCGTCATTGTGCTGACTATCTTTGAGTCGTCGACCCGGGCATGGTCCACGGTCGGACAGCGAGTTGCCCTTTACTCGCTGTCCGCATGCCCACGCCTACTGTGTCCTCCGGGCGATCTTCACAGGTGGCACCCAGGCGTATCTTTCTTCCCTATCCGACACAGGTACCTCCTGAACGAAGCCACGTCTTTCCAGCCACTCCTCAAAGAGGGGTCTTACCGTCGCGATTGCGGTGTGCCCGAACCTCGGTTGTTTCAAATCAGTTGGAGAATATTGCTACAGCCTTCTTAGGTTAGGTTGACATTTTTAAATATTCCAGGTGAACCTTACACATTTGAAGAATGTCGCCATACTAAAAGTATATTGTATCTACCTCACGCTTCGAATGACACCTGTTTCAAATCAGTAGGAGAATGTTGCCACAGGTTAGGTTAGGTGGACATTTTCAGATATTCCAGGTGAACCTCACACATTTGAAGAATGTCTAATAGTATATCGTATCTACCACACGCTTCGAATGACACCTGTTTCAAATCAGTAGGAGAATGTTGCCACAGTTAGGTTAGGTTGACATTTTCAGATATTCCAGATGAACCTTACACATTTGAAGAATGTCGCCATACTAAAAGTATATCGTATCTACTATACGCTTTGAATGACACCTGTTTCAAATCAGTAGGAGAATGTTGCCACAGTTAGGTTAGGTTGACATTTTCAGATATTCCAGGTGAATCTCACACATTTGAAGAATGTCGCCATAGTAATAGTATATCGTATCTACCACACGCTTCGAATGACACCTGTTTCAAATCAGTAGGAGAATGTTGCCAGAGTTAGGTTAGGTTGACATTTTCAGATATTCCAGATGAACCTTACACATTTGAAGAATGTCGCCATACTAAAAGTATATCGTATCTACCACACGCTTCGAATGACACCTGTTTCAAATCAGTAGGAGATTGTTGCCACAGGTTAGGTTAGGTTGACATTTTCAGATATTCCAGGTGAACCTTACACATTTGAAGAATGTTGCCATAGTAAAAGTATATCGTATCTACCACACGCTTCGAATGACACCTGTTTCAAATCAGTAGGAGAATGTTGCCACATGTTAGGTTAGGTAAGGGCATAATGTTTTCAATGCTCGAAATCACCTTGTTGGCGCTCGAATTCGACTTAGCTGCCATAATAAGAAATGCATAACATCCTCAAAGCTTTCATTTGGCATAGTTTTCATCGCTGTTGAGCGATGGGCCAAAATGCGCATGGTCCTTTCAACTATTTTTAAAATATACACATAGTTTGAATGGGTCCTTATTTGTAATATCTTATATAAATAATATAGTATTTCGGACGGCAAGTAATGGGCAATTCGCTATCCGATTATGGACCATGCCTGGGTTGAGAGCGCGTCGTGTCTTACGCGCGCCTCAACTAGCTGGCCCGGGCCGAACTCTGCCGGGGTCGCTGAACTAACGAGTGACCGTGGCCCCGGAGCGTAAAGGGCTATTGAAGGATACCGTGAATTTTAGTCAGTACAAGCCTGACAGTCTCTCCCACCTTGCACTGGGTGGGAGGACTCATTTGAGGATTTTATCACGCTAATAAAAGGGTGTTAAATGGTTACACTGTAAGTAAATTCAGTTTCTGTAGAAAATCAGGTACCTACAACATTGAAAAATAGATTTGGAGGTGAAATAATTTCAGTTTTTAGATGTTAATGGGTAAATCCAATTTTGTGGGATCGCAACCCTAGTGCAAATACCAGCTGATGCACCCCTTTTTCCAAGATCCATCTTGGAAAATGAGTTGCAGATGGTATGTTCTGGCAAATGATTGGTCGCACAAAAAGTTTTAGAGATGTAAACTCTCGATTTTTGATGCGTTTTATCTTTGTAAATATTCATTGATTTAAAAGAATGCGTCTCCATCGTTTTTGAAAACTCTGACTGATGGATTACTAAGATTTGCAGATTATTGTTGCTGTCCACATACTTATTACATTTCCTTTACCTATGATAGAGTGCGACTGCATTAAAATTGGCTTTAATTTGTTAGTATCATTTTTCGAAACTTGAGTTTGGACTCATACTTCAAAGTTCATTCATGACTGTTATGACGCAAGTACTTAGTCCAGTGCCGGTTTTAGCACTACCAGCGCCCTTGGGCGAGATTTTCTACGGCGCCCCCTAACTGCAATGCAAACTCATTTTTTTTAAAGCGCGGTAACTTCATCAAATGAGTCCTCCCACCTCGGGCAGGGTGGGAGGGACTTTCAGACTTGTACTGACAAAAATCCATGGTTTCCTTCAATAGCCCTTTATGTTCCGGGGTCACGGTAATGAGATAAGTCCCGCGACCCCGGCAGGCTCTGGCCCTCTAGAGGCCAGACGCTCTCTTTCTCCCTCTGACGCTCTTTGAGGCGCGCGTGGAACACAACGCGATATTGACCCGGGCATGGTCCGTGGTCGGATAGCGAGTTGCCCTTTACTCGCTGCCCGCAAGCCCGCGCCTACGGTGGCCGGAGATCGTCTGCCGATGTCCGACACCGTGGGCGTCTACCACTGCGGCTGGGGTGGAGGGAGGACGCGGCCCGCCTCCTCCGCCGCAATCGCGGCAGTAAGACCCCTCTTTGAGGAGTGGCTGGGGAGACGTCACGGCGTCCTGACCTATCGGATGACGCAGGTCCTCACCGGACACGGAAGTTTCGGGAGGTACCTGTGTCGGATAGGGAGGGAGGATACGCCTGGGTGTCACCACTGTGAAGATCGCCCGGAGGACACCGTAGAGCATACGGTGCAAGACTGCCCAGCTTGGGTAGAGCACCGACGTGTCCTCAGGGAGGCGATAGGCGGAGACCTCTCGCGACCGGCATTGGTCGAGGCCATGCTGCAGGGCGAGACAGAGTGGGAAGCGGTCGCCTCCTTCTGCGAAGCAGTAATGCTCGTGAAGGAGGAGGCGGGCCGCGAGAGGGAGATGACAGCGTCCTCCCTGCGCCCCAACCGCAGTGGTAGACGCCTACGGCGTCGGACGTCGGCAGACGACCTCCGGCCACCGTAGGCGTGGGTATGCGGACAGCGAATAAAGGGCAACTCGCTATCCGACCATGGACCATGACCGGGTCGACGGCGCGTCGTGTTCCACGCGCGCCTCAAAGAGCGTCAGCAAAATGACAGGGCCCCCTCACAGTAGCCAAAGCCTGCCGGGGTCGCGGGATTTATTTCCATCACCGTGACCCCGGAACATAAAGGGCTATCGAAGGATACCGTGGATCAGTACAAGTCTGACAGTCCCTCCCGCCCTGCCCGGGGTGGGAGGACTCATTTGATGATTTTACCACGATAAAAGCTTACGCTTTCCTCTGCCCACTAGCAACCTTTACAATAATATAAGCAGAACTATCCGTACATATGGATAGATTTCTTCTGTTTCGCAAGCTTTAATAAAATTAAAAAAAAAAACCAGGGGAGCCACATTCTGATCTGGCAAAAAAGTTTTGAGGCTTATGAGCTCATTACATAACATCACACATCTATATCGGATTTAGAGTCTACAGTTAATTTTAATACGAGATCTCCACAGAGTTTTAGAAGCTCGGGTTTATCCGGAGACTTTTTTATATTGTACAAAAAAGACCGATATTCTGAATACTCGTTGAGCTGTGCGTCTTTCATGGACTGAAATTATAGTGGTGTCCAAAAGACAGTTGAAAAATTAAAACTCAATTTTTTTTCCGGAGAAATTATAGGTTCATCAGAAAGTAGGCTTACGGCGCCCCTTGGTATTTGGCGCCCTGGGCGGTCGCCTAACCTCGCCTTACCCTAACGCCGGTACTGACTTAGTCATCATCAGTTGGAAGACGTCCACTGCTGAACATAGGCCTAGTACTTAGTAGTTTTGTGGAAATGTGGACATACAAAACTAGCGGCCCGATACGTGCTTTGCTAAGAATTATAAAGAGATTTATTTGTTACAAAAAATGTGGTAAAATGAAGAACGGCTCTACCGATTTTGTGCAAACTTCACAATAACCATCTACTAAATAGTCCGAATAAAGCCTAAATATTTGGTTTTCATCATCATTATCATCATCTCAGCCATAGGTCGTCCACTGCTGAACATAGGTCTCCCCTTTTGATCTCCACATGTACCGGTTGGAAGCGACCTGTATCCAGCGCCTTCCGGCGACCTTCATAAGGTCGTCTGTACACCTTGTTGGTGGACGTCCTACGTTGCGCTTGTTAGTCCGTGGTCTCCACTCTAGCACTTTTCGACCCCATCGGCCATCTGCTCTGCGAGCAATATGGCCTGCCCATTGCCACTTCAGCTTGCTAATAATATTTGGTTTTGAAACGTAGTAAAATCCGGTCAATGGAGTCTAGTAATATATCGTCGTTGGGTCAATTGTAATAAAAAACTTCCATAATTGAAGTTATACTAACCTGCTTGATAGTTAATTATAAAAAAGAACCTTGACTATACAATGCCTGATGGTATGTAATGTACTATGTAGTCATAACATTATGCTTAATGATGGTGTTTCATCGTCAGTTAATTTTATCTATGTTTATCGCAAGAAATATATCGTGCTACGATTAACACGCAATTCATTTGTAAAGATATTTTTTGTTAAAATGTTATGAAAAATATTTAGTTTTAATTCCGCGACAAAAATCCAGGCTTGTTGCAGGATGCAATCCCACCCTATGCAGTCATGCATATGCACATGCAGCAAAGGACCCACCCTCCCGCCCTCATGCATATGCACACATGCAACAAACGGAAAAGCAAGCCATGAAATCAAACCTATACTCGACACGTGTTTCGCCCCTCCACGGGGCATCCTCAGGAGATGTTGACTCGACAAGCGCTCGGCCTCGAATGAGCTAGTTTGACAGCTCTCGCCTCTTTATATAGCGTCGTGATGACGCATCGATAACGCAACGAAACGTTATCGATACAAACGTTATAAAGACGTTTGTATCGATCTACCTGCAATCATACTTAAAAGAGGTGATGTAATTAAGTTTGTTTGTTCATTCAACAGTGTATTATTATTATTATTATGTTTGGAGATTTCTAACTGCTCCAACACACACAACCGGAAATTTTTATTACAAACATGGAGAATTTTATACGTGTTATTGTCGCTCAAGGAATGGCCGGTATCGATTAAATGTTTTGCAAAATGTGATTTGTCTGGATGGCCATTCCTGTAAGCGGCAACATGCTCCCTAAACCTAACCTCGAAATTACGGCCTGTCTGACCCACATAGACCCCGTTGCAATCATTGCATACTAATTTATAAACACCGGATTTTTTTGAATTTTCTAATTTATCTTTACCGTTACAAAGATTACGTAAGTTGTGATCTGATCGAAAAGTTACGAAAACATTGTGTTTTTTAAGAATATTCGCGATTTTATCGGAAATGGGGCCTATGTAAGACAGACTACCGACATACTTGTCAATTCGTTCGGGGGTACATGCATAAAGTAGTGAGCGAACCCTGTCATTCTGTTTTTTCTGAATTATATTATCGATAACTTGTTTTGAATACCCGTTTGAAATCGCGATTTGATATATTATTTTAAGTTCTTTGACGTAATTATCTGTGGACAGTGGGACTGAAATTAAACGATGGACATAGCTGCGGAAGGCTGCTAGTTTGTGTTGTGATGGGTGACATGAGGAGGCGGGAATTGTTGTGTCGGTGTGAGTGGGTTTTCGATAAATTTGGAAATCGAGTTTGTTATTAACTCTAGTGATTGTTAGATCTAAAAAATTGAGGGATTGGTTGGATTCTAATTCTAATTTGAATTTAATTTTGGGATGGAAAGTGTTAAGTTTATTAACGAAAATGTCTAATTGACGAATAGTACCCGTCCAACAGATAATTACGTCATCCACGTATCTATAATAAAACAGAATGTTGGGTTCGCCCACCAAATATTTACATTCAAAGTAGTCCATAAATATTTCCGCCATTAAAGGACTTAAAGGTGATCCCATTGCTAACCCCTCTTTTTGGCGAAAATATTCGTTATTGAAACGAAAATAATTTTGTTGCATGCAAATACGCGTGAGGTCAAGAAGGTCTTGCATTTCTCCAGGATGTAAACGTTGTCTCTCCAAATGGTTCCCCAAAATACGTAAGCACTCTTCAAATGGAATATTCGTAAATAAACTGTCAACATCCAACGATAATAATTTTGAATTGTGAGGAATGTTGACATTTTTTATTTTTTCAATTAAATCCAAACTATTTTTTAAACTGTATTTTGGTGAAAAGGAAGACTTAGTTTTTAATAAATTGTTGAGATGTTTAGCCAAATCGTATGTTGGGGCACCAATGTAAGAGACAACGGGGCGAATTGGGATATTATCTTTATGAGTTTTGGGTAAGCCATACAAAAAAGGAGAACGCGGGTTCATAGGGATTTTATATTTTAATTGATCTGGAGAAATACATGACATGTTATTTATAGCATTCTTCAACTCTACGGTAAATTTTTTGGTGGGGTCGGAACTAAGACGTTCAAAATCCTCCCCCTGGATAACGTCGTTAACCTTCTGGTGGTAAGCAGTTTTATCCAAAATGACTACGGTATTGCCTTTGTCGGCTTTTGTAATTATTAAATTATCTTGATTAATTTTGGTTTGTAATGACCGATATATCTGTAATTCAGAATAATTTTGAGGAAAGGAGGGAGATGAAACTTTTTTAATCTGAGCTGCCACCTGATGTTTAACGGCGCTATCCGTTTTACTTCTAACACAAGCCATTTCTGAATCCACCACCAAAGTTTCGAGCGATTTCTGGGATAACCGTGGTCTGATGTTATATTTTAGGCCTTTCTCTAATAAAGAAATCTCAGAACAAGAGAATTGGATATTTGTATAATTTTTAACGCGTGGATAAAAAGAGTGAATTGTATCTAAATCATTATTTTCTGAACGGTTGATATTACTGTTCCGGTTATCCCGAGATAATCGCTCCAACTTCCTACTCTGTGTTATAAATTTATCATGCGCTACTTGGGAGGCAAAGTCCCGGGCTTTGTTATCTAAAATATCAAACTCCACGTTGTGTAGTTTGTAACTCAATTCTGAGTACAAAACTTTCAAGTGAAGCTTGATATTGTCCCTAACTGAAAACCAATGCCTACATTGTGTTGGAGCAGTTAGAAATCTCCAAACATAATAATAATAATAATACACTGTTGAATGAACAAACAAACTTAATTACATCACCTCTTTTAAGTATGATTGCAGGTAGATCGATACAAACGTCTTTATAACGTTTGTATCGATAACGTTTCGTTGCGTTATCGATGCGTCATCACGACGCTATATAAAGAGGCGAGAGCTGTCAAACTAGCTCATTCGAGGCCGAGCGCTTGTCGAGTCAACATCTCCTGAGGATGCCCCGTGGAGGGGCGAAACACGTGTCGAGTATAGGTTTGATTTCATGGCTTGCTTTTCCGTTTGTTGCATGTGTGCATATGCATGAGGGCGGGAGGGTGGGTCCTTTGCTGCATGTGCATATGCATGACTGCATAGGGTGGGATTGCATCCTGCAACAAGCCTGGATTTTTGTCGCGGAATTAAAACTAAATATTTTTCATAACATTTTAATGTCATGGATTTCCGCAAAGTAACGCCTGATTCCATAATTTATATTTTTTGTTATTCACTCATAAAAAGGAGAACCAGGGGGCCAATTCTCGGTGTTAGAGGTGGTTAGAAATGGTGTCGAACTCGACAAAAATTTCATGATGTCATTTTTTCGACAAATTTAAAAAGTTGCTATTCTGGGGATGTAAATTCACCATTTGTCGAAGGCTAACGTTAGAGTTCAGTAAAATTTGTCGAAAAAAATTACGTCCTTAGAATTTTTGTCTAGTTCGACACCATCTCTAACACCGAGAATTTAGCCATATTATCCATATAATTTAGCCATATAATTTAGCCACTCAATCTTCGTTATGATAGAATTCATAATTATAATGATTATGTAACTTTTAATCTGGAGCTATATAATGATACTAGCTGTTTCCCGTGATTTCATTTCATCCCTGCTACTCGGCTCTTTTTGATCGTAGCGTGTTGTTTATAGGTACAGTCGAGTTCAATAATATGTTGGCATTGCCAATGATTCAAAATATTGTGAGCGTTGATAAGCTCAATAAATTCTACGAATCTATCGATCAAAAATATGTCTTCATATGAAGGTTCAATAATATATAATTTGCATTAGACAATAATATGTGATCACCTTTTTAAAATATATCTATACTGTATTAGCTTTAATAATATCTGAGCAGGGTAAGCTTCATAATTATCTCTACATGCATAGGAATGTATATTATTTGCTAGAATAAATAAGATCCAGTTTACATTGTTATAGAAATAAAAGTATTTCAATTGTTTTCCGCGCAAATGCTTTTTAGGTGTTTTGAAATGAGTATTTCAGTGCCATAGTATATTTTTTTATGAATGACATTTGCGTCAGTTATTTATTTTTAATAACGTCACTTGATGCAAAACTAGCCAGTGATACCTAAATAATGTTGCGAACTCCTTGACCACGCAATTTTAATATTGCTAGTAAAACCATCTTTATGACGTTGTAACAAGGTTGAATTTTAATTATATTTACTTGTTTAGATATTACTGTATTCATGTGAGCTTACATAATTGTGAATCTTACACTGTTCAGATAATTATGATCATAAAGTTGTTCATATAAAAATGTCAGTTTGGCTGTTTATATGATATTGAGAAAAAGTGGTCACATATTAATGAATTTAAATCTTGATCACAATTTATTGATGATTGTGGTTGTCACAATATTCTGAAATATTTTGATGTTCATATATTTTTGAACTCTAGACGTGCCAAGATGTTAATGAACGCGACTGTACTATATAACCTTCCTCAATAAATAAACTATCCAACTCAAAAAGTTCTTTATTCAATTCTAACTAATAGTTTCACACAAACTCTTTCCATTTTACCACCAAGAAAGTTAAACATCTGTTGAACACTGGTCCAATAAAACTGTCAACGCCCAAATTACATTTCACGTTGATGTAAGGGTCGTTTTGCAGTTACAGTTTTTTATTTATCTTTTTGTGGTAAGAGGCTAAGCTTTATATTATTAATACTACTAGCTGCTGCCAGCGGTTTCACCCGCTTCAACTCGAAAATTAACCCACGGGAACATAACATCGGGATAAAAACTATCTTATGTGTTAATCCAGGTTATAAACTATCTGTGTACCAAATTTTATCCAAATCCATTCAGTGGTTTTTGCGTGAAAGAGTAACAAACATACATCCACACATACAAACTTTCACGTTTATAATATTAGTAGGAAAGTAGGATACCCATAGAAGTATTATATTACATTCCACCCAGATATTTTAAAAATATCGTTTAAAAACTATTTAACGGTAATCAATCTAGGCTACTGAGGCCAGATTAGACGACATAGTCTTTTAAGGCCCGCGAAAGTCAAATAATCTGTGTTTTTTGCAACATTCAGGTTGACTGTCAGTTGTGATCGCGTAATGAAATTATGATCTAATCATTTTTTTCCTCATCATTCCAGGAGTCGGCATGATTTCCCGTAAAGCCGCGTGTGCAGTGAGTCCTGTCGCCACACTGACAAAAGAGGGCGACACCTACACGTTCACCATGTCAACGACCTTCAAAACCATCACCTTCAACTTCAAGTTCAACGAGGAGTTCGTTGAGGAGAGGCCTGATGGAGTTAAGGTGAGGAAGATTCCTTAGTTCTTCTTCTTCATTACGAAGGCTAGCTAAGCCATGTAAAGCTTTTTAGGTTTTCTTTTTTAGAGTGGTAAAATCATCAAATGAGTCCTCCCACCCCCTTACTGTCAGACTTGTACTGACTAAAATCCACGGTGTCCTTCAATAGCCCTTTATGTGCCGGGGTCACGGTGATGGAATAAGTCCCGCGACCTCGGCTGGAAGCTTATTAGGTTTGGAGACCCCAGCTATTTACTCAGGCTTTCACAGTCCACTTTTGACATGGCGCTCTTCCAGGTGGCACCACATTACCCTTTCCTCCGCTTTCCGCATCCATTCTGTCCAAATCACCTTAAGATTATCATAAATCTGTTGAGAAATTTTTAAAGCTAGATTTAGGGATGGCTACCTAAGCTGGGTACAGCTTATCATGGTCGGTCCCAGAAGCCTGAGTTATCTACTCGCAGTCTACTGCTGGAAATGATAGTATTAATGACACCATAATTTCATCATGTATGGTAACGACTGCTCAGGAGTTTTTTTACCTACAATCATACTTATCATTCTAATTATCAACAATAGCATTTATCTCCAAACTTAAAACAACATTTATCTCCAACTAGCTTCTCTCCGGAGTTCCACCCGCGTTGTTAGACATTTACCTTAGGGAGGCTCCAGCAGTTTCCTTGAGGATCCGGATTTTGCAACATTGCTGCTCCGCTCCTTTTAGTAGTCGCGTAGGATATTAGCAAAAAAAAAATTTAATGCATCTTGACTCTGTACCACTCTGTATCATATAAGGAATATTTCAATCACAAGAAAACGATTTAGGTACGCAATCACTGTCCAAAAAAAGCCTTGACATTTTACTATGATAACTTTCAACGAGCTTTTCTATTATTGTTATAAGTGGCTGCCATTACACCGATGCATATTTTCCGAGCAATTTTCCATTTTCAAAGAAGTAAGCATCGATTACGTGAACCATATTGGTTTCGAAGAAGTCGTCATATGAATCACTACCATATTTCTTTGATGTTAAAAATTGCAGTGCTTTGAATATTTTATGACTCTGGGTGAGGTCGCAGAATTATTAATAGGTACTTTATCAGTGTATTCAATAGATTTTTTGTACTAAAAAGTGTCATGAAAAACCAAAAAAAGCTAGATTATTTATACATACAAAGAAAGACAAACGTATTATTCATCAACGTAATCATGTCTTGCAGCTGTTCCGCTGTTCTACAGATTTGACAGGCAACTCATTCATCCTTAGACCACACTCACTTTCTCTCAAATCTGCCAAACAACTATCCATGTATATTGTACAGGTTGAACAGCCAAGGAGACAGTATACAGCCCTGTCGTACACCTCTTGAAAAGCAAAAACCTATTATTTTACACATTTCTTCATTATTTTTATGCCTCTATTTACTCACTACTAGGCAAAGGTCTCCCCATAGCCTTCCTCTCCTTCCATTAAGCAGCTTTCCCTGGCCAATTTGTCATAAACCAACCCGTTACGTCATCGTTTTCTAGACCTCCCTCGGCACTGTCGCTAACTGGCAACCACTGCGTGAAGAATTTTGTCCATCGGTCTTGAAGCTTTCTACCGCATTTCTTAATTAATCTATTTTATTATTTTTCCAGTTAAAATCCATAGTGACGGTCGACGGAGACTGCATGACACAAATACAAACTGAAGACAATGGTCGAAAATCAACACATGTGCGAACTTTCTCACCGGACTTATTAACTGTGGTAAGTTTAGATCTTATAATAATAGACATAAGGCTATCATTATAGACTCAGGTTAAGGGACACTAAATAATTCTAGGACGGTAGCCTTGGATAGAATTCATAATAGTAATAATTGTAGCTTTAGAACGAATGTTTAATAGAATTAATGTGGGGAGCATAGACCATAATCATGAAGTTGGCTATAATTATGAACTAAAAGGCACTAAATGGTTTTAAGAAACCTTGGATGGCAATTATAACAGTCAAGTAGTTATAATTGAGGGATTTTAATGAACGGTAAGTGGTATGTCTGTAAATGAATCGAAGAGCGACGGTTTTTATAATTTATAAAGAAAAGTTTTAACTGGAGGTTTTAACAGTCGTCACGAGAATTTGGAACCTGAAGTCGGGCAACCAATCTTTCCAAGGGATATCGTATTACCTTGGTAAGGGAGCTATCAAAAAGATTATTAGCCTAAAAGTTGACTAGGTCAACCACACAACTAGGTCAACCAAAGACTACTAAAAATGAAAACAGATTGGGAAAAGAATTAAGAGACTAAAATGAAATTAAAGAAAAGTTGGAAAACGAAATTAGATACCAAGACTCAAGTCAAGTTTTTGTCTCGTCCTCGTCCATTCTTAGGGCCTTATCACACTAGCGGTTTGGAAGCGGTTGCGGGGCGGAGCGGCCGCACAGCGAATGCGTCGCGAACACGCCGCGGTTGCGCAGCGAATTCGTTGCGGACGCGCAACGGGATCGCCGCGAACAGCAAAGCGGACGCCATTTTGTACTGCCTCGAACAAACGCCAAAACGTCCGCCCCACCTCAGATCAACGAGGAATTTTTTGTATGAAGACTTTCGAAATATTCCTCCAGCGCTGAAATTTGGCATAATATGATAAGAGTAGGTGATACAGATTATAGATGCATAATTTTTTTTTAGCCGAGAAGTTTTTTTTATCAAAACATGAATATTGCTTATAACTCTCAGCGAAAAATTCCTCAGCCTAATCTAATAATGGATCTTCCCAAATTCGTCGATGCTTTCGTTTTCGTTTTCGGCGTTTTCGAATTAATAACGTCAACAGCAATGTTTCCTCGTCGGAATACATTTTGTTACTGAGTGTACAAACACGTGACGAAAACGTAACGCATTTGCCACGCGTCCGCGGCGTCGTCGCTGCGCAGCCGCGGCGTGTTCGCGACGGATGCGCTGCGCGTCCGCTCCGCGTCCGCTCCGCCCCGCAGCCGCTTCCAAACCGCTAGTATGATAACGGCCTTAGTCAAAATATTCTTCCTTACATTTGTGATTCACGTTCTCAATTCAAAACACGTCTACGTCGTTCTACGTCTTAGATAGCCATGGCTTTCACTTTGCTTATTCATTGAGCTATGTTGACAACCTTGGATCTATCCAGAGTAACTGTTCAGTGCCGTGAAAGGAGTGTGCCTACGGTGCCCAGGTGCACACTCTTGAGGGGTGCAAAAATCGCATAGTAAGAAATCCTCTCCAAGATGAGATGGTACTTGACGCAACTGCTTAACTTGTATAAAGCACATGCGTGGAGTACTGCCTTCACCCCATACCAACTCGATGCACTTAAGTCAGTTGATAAACGGGCCAAGAAGTTGAACGGAAACGATGCTCTGCACGATTCTAAGCTCCAGAGCCTTGAACATCGTCGCCGAGTTGCCAGACTTTCGGTTTTTTATCGGTTACAATTCGATGAGTATGCGATGGAACTTGCACAACTTGATTCCGCCTGGCCTTTTCCATCATCGAACTACAAGACGTACGGCAATGCGCCATCGATATAATGGTGGACATCCCTCCGGCACGTCCAACGCGTTTTGCCAAAAGTTTCATTATGCACACAGCTAAGGAGTGGAATTCACTGCTGGGCTCTGTATTTCCCGACAGCTAAAACCTTGGGGTCTCCATTTAAGAGTGAATAGGTTAGGTACTTCTAGACAAGCATGCTTTACCGTCGACCACATCTTCGCTTATCTTCAGGCGAGATAGTGGTCAAACGAGAATCTATATGCTTTTGGCGTATAAAAGGCTAGTTACAGTACCATTGACTTAAATAAAACCAAAGAGTTTATCTAATTTCGCATCAGCATCGGCGACTAGTCACCAGATGATGAATCACTTTTATCACAATCTTTCTGAATCTAATCGTTCTTTGGGTACGTGTCCTCATGATGTCATGTGTTAAGTTTTATCGTATCTGCTGGATACGTGGCTAGTTTTGAAGTTGACGTGGCCATAGATAAGTTAGACAGCCTTGTGATAAGTAGAGGTCGTCGCGTTTGTTTGTATGTTGCTTGCCGTTTTCATCTTCGGATCTGTGGTTTTCGAAGGCTTTGACCATAAATCTGCTACATCTAACTTAGCCTTTACTAAGGTTGAGATTCTTGATTTCTTGTTTAGGAATTTTGTAACTGGTGTTGTAAGTGACATTTACTATAAAGCGTCTTTCCAGTATTACAGCGTTTCTTGTATGAAAAAATGGAACAGCGCCTCTGGTGTGCGAAGAAAGAACTATTTTTTTCCTTGAAAATTGTCCGTTTGAAATTGTCAAAGTTCCAGTTTACTTTACGTCTCAAATACTGAAAACTCGTGCTAAGGGTACAGAACTCTACGTCCTCGAAAATGTTACGTATGAATCCTGCTCACAATTAGATTTTTTCTTTCTATAGAAAAAAAATAAATTCACGAATTTTCCAATTTCCAATTAAAAGTCTATTTCAGCTATCTTTAATGCTCTATTTCGGATTGTTTTTTTTTTTTATATTTCCTTTTTTGAACTGTTTGCTAAACTTGACTATTACGTACTTACATACGAAAAGCTTTTTATTTTTAGGCAAAAAAGGCCAATTTTTATTTTATTTTACTTGGCACTGTCAGTCGAACGCGTTTCTCCCTAGGGCTGCAAAGTGTAACTTTCAAACCACTCCTCAGGGGGATCTTGTGACCTACTTTCAGAGTATTAATAAAGAAAAATATTATTATTTGTTTCAGATTACGACGGCCGATGGTTGGAACGGAAAATGTGTTAGAATTTATGAAGTAGTAAAAGATTAATAATAATGTTTAAAATTTAGTGAATTTAATTTAAAAAATAATTATAATTATTACTATAATACGGGTGGTCGTTAAGTACGTTACAATTAAAATAATACAGCTGGTTCTGATATATTTTATTTTATTTATTTAGTTATTGCATAGCTTTTATCGCGGGCTCTGAGCGAGGCGACCGAATCAAGAAATTCCGTAACGAAAACGACCTAACAAAAATACATAACACTCCGCGTCGTCTACCGTCGTTTCAGTTCGGGAGACTTCGGCAATCGTAAAACATCCTTCGTGTTTGTGAAGAATGTTTTATTTTTAAGAATTTACTTTTTCTTACTGATCCTGAACGGCCAGATACAAAAGGAGGTTTTCACAATGAAAGCTACTTATAAAATTCTACTACAATAAAGCAGGCAATGGCGCAGTGGAAGCGTGCTGGGTCCATAACCTGTTGAAAATTATGACCCAGTTTGGAAGTGAGACCAGAGAGTCTTGGATATAAAGACCCACTTATATAATTATCTTCATTATAATTAACTTTCTTTAACTCATTTTATTGGTGTTTTATTGAGCATATTTCTTTAAGGGAACGAAACTGCGAATAATAAAAGTGACCAATAAAAAATTAAAATTTATTACAAAAATAATTTACTAATTAAACTTAAAGACTAACTTAAGCAGCTTTGTAGAATCTCTTAGCAACGCCGTCCCATTTATCAGAGGTGATAGTCTGAAAAATAAAAATAAATTATTATCAATTATTATACCACGTTCACACCTCATAATTATCGTTTTTTACGTTAAATTGCAGGAGCAGATAACACATAGGTACGCGATTAAATAAATCCATTAATCCAAGATGATAATTTCTTAAGTACACTTAGGGAGTGTCCACACTCAACGATGCGATATTGACTTTGATCTTGTCGTAAAACAGAAGTTTGATAACATGAAATGCTTTTAGGGCGCTCCCTAACCGCGAGCATTCGCCTGTAATGTAAAGTGACATTCGAACATTCGAAGACAATAGAGCATCAAATTGCGTACTTTTATGTTAAGCCGCGTACAGACATCGCGAGGCGTGCGACACGAATGGT
The DNA here is from genome assembly GCA_028554685.1 of Agrotis ipsilon. Taxonomy (NCBI): domain Eukaryota; kingdom Metazoa; phylum Arthropoda; class Insecta; order Lepidoptera; family Noctuidae; genus Agrotis; species Agrotis ipsilon. The sequence continues at coordinate 12,612,762 of CM052974.1, forward strand.
TCGTCTCGCATGCCTCAGAGGCATACGATGGTACATTTATACGTGCGTCCCGAACGAAACATGCTCAAGCTGAGGAAGCAAACCACCACGCACGGTGTTCGTCAGTATAAAAATGGCTCCGACAAGGCGAGACGTGCAGATTGCTGCTGCGGTCTTCTCTTTTACATTTATTGTAATAATCAGAATGTTTAGAGTCCCACAACACTCTATTAATTTCATAAAGTTGAACCAGCTCACGTAGTGACTCGGTATTGGCATCCATGATGCATGCGCGCAACGTAAACAATCGTATGGCGCGAATGCTCACTGTGAGCACACACGTCCACACAGCCCGAGGCATGCGAGACGAACCATTCGTGTCGCACGCCTCGCGATGTCTGTACGCGGCTTTACATTACAGGTGAATGCTCGCGGTGAGGGAGTGCCTTTACACTTTCTTTTATTTGACACAAGATTTAAATCATAGTTTTTCCACATTTCTCCTCTCTTTGCACTAACAAACACACAGTTCAAAAGTTTTGAACTTGCTACAACTATGTATTGTTTAATAACGATTTGTAACAGTTGGATTTCCAAACAAATACAATATTTGTTCGAAAATCGAATTCGCGACAAGTAGGTATAGCGCAGCAATTTATCACTGAACTACTGCCCCTAATAATCAGTTATTACAGCATTCCAGTGCGGTACGCGGGAGTTCCATCTAAGGCACTAAGGCCTCATTTTTGTTAGATTAAGACCATTAGAAAAATAAAAGAACTTAATTGGCAAGAGCCTCGAACAATATCAAAGGAGGCTCTCGTTAGGCAGCTGGAACAAGGGCCTGATTCAGAAAGCAGTTCTTCTGGACACAGCGCGTATTGTTACGAAGTTCCTTTCTCCTGTTCCCGAAAGCGGTGGGCCACTAGTATATTTTTATCTATTTCTTGTTTTTTTTTAAATGAACGTTTGTAATGAGTAAGTGAGATAAATGAATAAAAAATTACTTACAACAACTAATTCATCTCCGTTATACTCCCTTTTGAAGTAAGCTTTGCTGCCGGGTTCGGAGGCGGTGGAGATGGTCTGCGTCACCGTGTTGCCTTCCACAACGTATTTGCTCTTGATCTGGAAGAAGAAAAAAATATTTTAACAGACTCGGACACAATGACGGGTCTCTAGGGCCAAAAGCGCTCTATTTGCGCTGCGAAAAGCCTGCCGGGGTCGCGGGAATAACGAGCTTCCGTTACCCCGGAACTTAAAGGGTTATTTGAAGGACACCGTAGATTTTAGCCAGTACAAGTCTGACAGTCACTCCTGCTCTGCCCTGGGTGGAGGACTAATTTGACGATTTTACTACGCTAAAAAAAATGTCAGCAACTTTGTTTCTCTGACGGATTACTTCGTTGCGGATTAATGATAGTACAGTCTTATAAAATACTCACGGGGGTCTTTTCAACGCCAATGACGTCATCGAACTCTACTCCAGACTGGAATTTGCGTTCCTTGGGTCCCTCAGGAGATGCTGTGATGTATGAATAGGTGTCTCCATCCTTTACCAGCTTCTGGTCCGGAGCGAATTGCGCGATCTTCGGGATTTTATCATCGGGTGTACCTGATAATATTAAATTAAATTAACAATTGTTGAGATGTTTTTTTTTGTCCTTTTATTGGTCATAAATTATCTAAAAGAGGACAGTAGTGAAGAGGAGCAGTGGTATCGGCCTCGACTTGTGAGTTGTAGGTCGTGGGTTCGTACCCGGCCAGGTGCATACTTTGTGTAATTTACTTCATCATCACTGCTCTCAAAATGGTGAAGGAAAACATGGTGAGGAAACCGGCATGTCCAAAACCAAAAATTCGAAGTTAAGTGACATTTACCAACCCGCGTGGTGGATTGGCCGATTCCCTCTCATAGAGAGGAGGCCTGTGTCCCAGCTGTGGGAACATTAATAGGCTGATTACGATTATTGGTCGTAATCTAAAAGATATAAAAAAAAAACAAATAAGCTTTTTTTAATCACTGCTGTTCATAGTTTCTAAGACATTGGGTTGTGTCTAAGATATTGGACAGCGTGCTTAACACACAATTAAGCAAACACGTACAGTTACATGACAATCAGTTCGGATTTCGACCTGGTTTGTCCACTGATAGTGCGATTTTGGGTTTTAAGCATGCTGTACAGTATTATACCAGCCGTAGCACGACTGTGTACGCCTGTTTCCTTGACCTCTCGAGCGCTTTTGACTTGGTTTCCTACGACACTCTTTGGAAGAAGCTGAGTGATGCTAATTTACCGCTAGAAGTTATAAACATTTTTAAATTTTGGTACGGAAACCAAGTCAACAGTGTTAGATGGGACGGTTCAAGCTCAACTCCGTATGGGTTGGAGTGTGGTGTGAGACAGGGTGGTCTGAGCTCTCCCACACTCTTCAACCTTTATATGGACCACTTAATTGTGGAGCTGAGTAGCACCAGAGTTGGATGCTATATTGATGACGTATGTGTTAATAATATTAGTTATGCTGATGACATGGTGCTGCTCAGTGCTTCAGTTTGTGGCCTGAGGAAACTGGTGAGTATATGTGAGAAATACGCTAGTGCCCATGGCCTAGTGTATAACGTAAGAAAAAGTGTTGTCATGGTCTTTGGGGCTGGTGGAAAACTCCCAGAAACAGTGCCACCAATTAAGATTAATAGTGTGCCATTATTGCGGGTGCACTCGTTTAAGTACCTTGGGCACATTTTGACTACTAGCCTCAAAGATGATGAGGACATTGAGAGAGAGCGAAGGGCGTTGTCGGTCAGAGCGAATATGATTGCCCGCAGGTTTTCACGTGCTTCTTCGGAGGTTAAGAAGACTCTGTTCGGGGCCTTCTGTACCTCGTTTTACGCCAGTAGCCTGTGGGTTAGTTTTACGCAAAAATCGTACAACGCCCTTCGTGTACAGTATAATAATGCTTTTAGGGTGCTGATGGGGCTGCCTCGCTTCTGTAGTGCATCAGGGATGTTTGCGGAAATGCGCGTAGATTGTTTTTATGCATTGATGCGTAAAAGATGTACTTCTCTGGTGCGCAGGGTTCGGGCCAGCTCCAACAGCATCCTGAGCATGATTGCTGACAGGTTAGACTGTGTAGTTTTAAACCGTTGCTCCAGTATTTCAGCCGGAATGCTGAAGCAATGATAGATGTGTGTATTGTAAATATTTGTGTGTTTAAATGTTGTATGTTGTAATTGTGTTACTAACATAGGTATAAGTTTATATTGTTACTAACACTCTGAATAAAATGTAACTAGGATAAGTAATTCTATGGGCCCTGTTGCCTTCAATAAATGATAAATAATAATAATAGGCCTCCTCTATTTATAAACTAAGAGGAGATATTGGAAGAAGCTTGTACTCAGCGTACTTTTTTAACATTTGAAAAAAGACAGTTATGAATAAATTAACATAAAAAAACAGTATTCTCACGACAAGGTTTTAAGAAAAAGTATTCCAATTTTAATATTCCAGGATTTAATAAGATCAATTCTCTAATTTGATAACATTAATGGTATAAATAATAATTCTGACATTCATTAATAACCATTAGGTCGGAATCAGGTAGAGTTATTCATGTACTTTAAACGCTGCGAAAGAATAAAGTGGATATGCCCGAAATCCTGGATAACTTTTAAAGAGCAGAAAAATCCCGTGACTTATTAATTATAAAAAGTTATTTTCTTTCAAACAATATAATTGTCTAATCTATCTCTGATATTTTTATTGTTATTTATTTGTAATTCTGTTTTTTACACGAGATTTTCCGTTAGTAATCCCGGGAAGATCCATGTTAATATCAACATTTTGATGCAAGTGCCAAAATGACTACCTACTAATTCCGACCTATGTTAATAACCCATTTATATACTCTCAACAAAACTTTCACCATTTCTAAAATTGTATCACTTATTTTTACATTACAATCATATTAAAAAAATATGTATAATATTATAATCATTAAGATTAACATCTAAGGCCGGGAATTAACCAAAGCGGAGAGGAGAGGAGATGTGTTTGAATGAACTGAACCACAGAAGCCAAGCGGAGAAGAGATGTAGATTTCTGATTGGTTATTCAAACACATCTCCTGTCGTCTCCGCTTTAGTGGAGTCCCTGCCTAAGGAGGCTCTATATAAAGCAGTTCTTCTGGACACGGTGGGCATTGCTAGAAGGTTCCTTTCTTTGGAGCTCTGACTGCCGGTAGCTTCGACCCTGTTCCCGATAGCGGTGGGTGGCCTACCGGTATTTTTTAATGTTTTTAGGGGTTGTAAAATCTCTAGACGGCAAAGGATCCCGGGGTCGCGGGACTTATTGAATTACAGAACGTAAAGACTATTGAAGGACACCGTGGATTTTAGTAAGTACGAGTCTGGCAGTCCCTCCCGCCCTAACCCTGGGTGGGGAGGATTCAATTGATGATTTAACCAAGTAAATAAATAGGGGTTGTAAAAATATTTATTTAGATATTTAACTAAAGTCCACTGATATAGCCTACCGGATTAGCAAGCTGAAGTGGCAATGGGCAGGCCATATTGCTTGCAGAGCAGATGCAGGTCGCTTCCAACCGGTATATGTGGAGATCAAAAGGGGAGGCCTATGTTCAGTGGTGGACGTCCTATGGCTGAGATGATAAAAATATATAAAAATTTAAAGAATAAGGAAAAGAATTAATAATAATACATACCGACTGCTTTCAGGAATCCCTCGAAGTTCTCCTGCTTCACGAAAGTATAATTCTTGCCAAGGAAAGCCATGTTGTCTGTGGTTAGTACAAGCGATGTAGTCCCAACTTAACCAGATGCCGGCAAACCTAGCTTTATAACTAAACGCTAATCTGCTTGATATGATAACAGTAATACGAAAATATATGGCCGTCTAGTGAGTCGGAGGAATTGTGAATCATTCTTATGAACAGTCATTTTATTATTTTTGGTAGGTAGGTCTTGTTTATAAGGACTGTTAAAAGATCAATATTTAAGGCCACAATTAACGTCGGTGACCTTCGACAAGTTTCAGGAGCCTGAGCCGTGACTTGTTGCGACGGCAAGTACCTAATGCAAGCCCGATTCATCTAATATCTGAAATTCTCGTGTCACACTGTTAGTTACAATACTCCTCTGAATCGGCTTGACCGATTTTTATGAAATTTTAAATACACATTCAGTAGGTTTGAGAATCGGCTACTAGCTATTTTCACACCCCTTTATTTTTTATAATGTTGCACTAGAAATCATTGATAATTATGGCAAAACAACGTTTTCGGGGTCAGCTAGTAATTTATATCATCATTAACATAACTACGTTCTAAAATGTAACGACTGTACTGCCTGAAAGTGGCATAAAAATTTCGATGCATTAAAGTATGTTTTGGGCAGCATTACCAACGTTGTTCAAAAAGGACCTGAAAATATCACTTTTTTGTTGAAAATATCACGGTTTTAGAGATAATCTGCTTTTAAAAGCACCTTTGTTATTGTTTCTGGTTATCTCCACCTAGTCTAAGCCTTTACATCCAACTTTTTTTTTATCGTGGTAAAATCATCAAATGAGGCCTCCCACCCCGGGCAGGGCGGGAGGGACTGTCAGACTTGTACTGACTAAAATCCACGGTGTCCTTCAATAGCCCTTTATGTTCCGGGGTCACGGTGATGGTATAAGTCCCGCTACCCCGGCAGGCTTTAGCCTTCAGAGGGGGCCTCGTCATTATGCTGACGCTCTGTGAGCATGATCCTTGGTCGGACGGCGAGGTGCCCGTTACTCGTCGCCTGCATGCCCGCGCCTACAGTGGCCGGAGATCGTCTTGCGTAGTCCGACGCCGTGGGCGTCCTCCACCACGGTTGGGGCGGAGGGAGGACATTGTCCTCTCTCTCACGCGGCCCGCCTCCTCCTTCGCGAGCATGATTGCTTCGCAGAAGGAGGCAACCGCTTCCCACTCCGTCTCGCTCCGCAGCATGACCGCAACCAATGCCGGGCGCGAGAGGTCTCCGCCTATCGCCAACGTGAGGACTCGTCGGTGCTCCGCCCAAGCGGGGCAATCCTGCACCGTATGCTCGACTGTGTCCTCCGGGCGATCTTCGCAGTGGTGACACCCAGGCGTTTCCTCCTTTCTCATCAGACAAAGGTACCTCCCGAAACATCCGTATCCGATGAGGACCTGCGTCATGCGGTAGGAAAGGACGCCGTGACGTCTCTCCAGCCACTCCACAAAGAGGGGTCTTATCGCCGCTATAGCGGCGTGCCCGGCCGTCGGTCGCGACAGTCGTGCCCTCCATACCGCCCCGGCGCTGCGCTACTTGAGTGGTTGCGTCCGGATGCTCAGGGCCCACACTGGGGCCCCGTAGAGGGCCATGGACCGCACGACGCCGGCGTACAGCCTACGGCAAGAGGCGTTTACATCCAACTTAGTACTATTATATGAAAACAAAGTTACTTCTGAGCGATAGCAGTGGCGATGGTAGGCCTCACCAGGGCCACCTAGCTCGCGTCTACCATCCTGGCGGACTGTAGCGCCAACAGTATATACCCACTGCTATGCTTTTTAATTCATAACATTTTAATTCACAATTGACTGGCCTGTTGTAGTGTTCCTGGTCTAGTGGTTGGTGACCCTGACTGCTATGCCGGGGGTCGTTTTGATTCCCACCCAGGACTAATGCTTGTGTGATGAGCATGATCATTTGTTGTGTGTCTGAGTGTAAATTTATCTATGTGTGTATTTAGAAATATATAAGTATGTTTATCAGTTGTGTATTACCCATAACACAAGCTCTCCTTAGCTTGGGACTAGATGGCGTTGTGTGATAGTTGTGGAATATTATTATTATTAATATGAAATCCCAACACTGGGAGTCTACGATGTACTTTTCGACTTTGAGATCGTCCAATCGCGAAGCGCGAACGTTCAACGTTCGCGTCCCACGATTTTTGAATAACACCCCAGGTAGCCTACCATGACGTCTTAAGACGAGATTAATTTCAGTGTAGGAACGAGATGGCGCGGCGCTAGACGGCTTGTATAGCTCTGTCTCTTTCCCACACTAGAATGATTCTCGGTTTAAGGAGAATGCTCCAACCAGCCCGCGAAATTCTTATAGGTGTAGGATTGACTTTTTTTTTTTGGTGAACCTTTACTTTACCTTACCTTAATGTACCTTTATGAACTTGGAAGGTTGTACTGGTGATTTTGATGATTATAATTCTGTAACTAAATACGTCTTACAGTCGCGAATAATATTTTAATCAACATACAACCTAGCACTGGCCTGCAAATTGCAAAAACGCAAGAAATTTTGGATTTCGCGGACTGGTTGGAGCATTCCCTTTAAAAAGTCATGGTATACACAGGTTGCCACCTGTTCCGCCGGTGCATAGGATTTACAGACTTCTAAATAAGTAAAAAGTATAAGTTTCATGTGAAAACGCCCTTTGTTAAGCATTGAGAATAAGTTAATTATAGCAAAATACGTAATTATTATAACAGGAAAAACAATTGAAAATTCAAACAATCTCGAAACTGCACGCATGACCTTGACCATGTCGATTCATTATAAAAATAAGGTATTACCTACATCTACGTAAGATTATCAGTGGACTTTGAGTTTGAAATTGGACTTTGAATTTGATAAAAACAATAAATTGATAAATGGGTGTAAAAATGGATATCAGAGTCGAAAGTCGCTTGGTTTGCCCGTTATCGATGGCGGGTATTCGAAAGATATTCGTGTCAACGTGTCAATAGTTGTCAATAGTGACACTGACAGTTGTTGAACGTCGTCTTAGTAAGGGTTCCTGTACACGAAACACGAACGACAGCAGCTGAAAATCATCGTCAGGTGGCAGACTTTGTGTTGCCACCTGACATTATGCTGAGCTGAGGCCCTTTGGCATTAATTTTGTATTGTTCTAGTTTTAGCACAAGTGCTAATAAACGCTTATTTTCTTCTTTTCTTTCTTCTTTCGATGCCGCCGCCGCGCTGCCAACGCTTCGCCACCGCGCCGTTCGCGACCGCGCCGCTACCGACCCGCCGGCGCGCCGGCGCCGCCACCGCTTCGCCACCGCTCCGCCACCGCGTTCACCGCAATTCGTGTTTCGGCGCGGTGGCGGCATTGTGTACAAGAGCCGTGTTATGACTAAAGTTCTTTTGACGTCGCATTAAAAGAAACTAGTTATAGTACCACGAATTTGCATGACTTTAGTAAAGAAAGAAAATATCTTTGATTGAAAATTTACTATTTTCGTTTTATTTCTCAATGCCTTCAAAACAATGAAGTTTTACATTCGACTGGTAATCGAAAGAACAATGCGTGTTCATTTTTTTTGAATTTTACTTTTAATGAATGACTAATTAGATTTGTAATTTATAATTGTCTTAAATTGCCTATTTCGAGGAAAATTCTCAGGACTTTTTATAATTATTGTTATTGCAGTTACATATTTATGTGTGCTGTCAGCATAATATGCTGGTTAAAAATACTTTTAGCGCGTATATTATGCTGTATATGCATATTATACATACCTCAAGCTGCTGTGGTAAGAAAACTGTTGGTAAACTAACGATTTTTATTAATTTTCGCAGTGGCGTAACTAGGCAGGGGCGAAGTGGACCCTAGGCCGCGGCTTCGCACCTGAAGGGGCTTCGCACACAGAGAAATAAATATCTTAACAAAAAAATATATTAAGTGAAGTACAGCAACTTAACTTCTATTAAGAAAACATGACTTAAGTGTGGTGTCCGTTGAGTGGGAACTGAAAGACCCTAAAGGTGTGTCCAAATATCGAGCGGCAATCGAGCGCGGCTGCCGCGCGCGGCCCGCCGCGCTGTGATTGGACGACTGCCGCGCGCGGCAGCCACGAGCTAACTGCCGCGCGAGCACCCTGCCGCGAACGGTGTTAGTGTTGGTTCGCCAATGGTTGTGTGTGGACGGACGTATTTTATCAAGTAAAATGGATAACGACACAGCAATTCGTCTTATTGAAATATATGGCTCCCATAGTCCATTATAGGATACTAGACGTAAAGTATATTTTGACTGGCCCGTTGGTCTAGTGGTTAGTGACCCTGACTGCTATGCCGGGGGTCGTGGGTTCGATTCCCACCCAGGACAAATGTTTGTGTGATGAGCACGATCATTTGTTCTGTGTCTGGGTGTAATTTATCTATAATATGTATGTATTTAGAAATATATAAGTATGTTTATCAGTTGTCTGGTACCCATAACACAAGCTCTGCTTATATTAGCTTGGGACTAGATGGCGTTGTGTGATAGTTGTGGAATATTATTATTATATTAATATTATTATATCACAACAATAACGTGAGAGAAGATATATGGGAACAAATAGCAAAAAAAATCGGACAACCAAAAGCAGCTTAAAGTCTTTTGAGTTCTTATAAAAGGGAGAGAAACAGAGAAAAAACAAGTAATGTCACTGGTTGTGGTGAGTTTAATCTTATTACATTTTATAACTGTAGGTACTTATTATTAATTTTCTGCCTCATTATATTTCCACTATACTAATTCTTAATTATCTCTTAAAGGCGTGAACCGATTTACATGATTCAAACTGATAAAATGGTTTTAGACCTAGACCTTTCATTTGACATAATCGTTATGATATCTGAACAAAAAAAAAACAAATTTTCAAGTTGCTCTCGTAATTATCCAACATGTATGAAACGCGTAATTCAAACGCGTAATTCAATTCCTTTAAAAACTATCTTATCAATCATTAAATTATTTTAAACTGGGTCTAATTCAATCAAAAAGGAATCAAATTTTATTTGCGAACAACACGAAATATAATAGATGACACGCGCGAGCTCTGCGACAACAGTGGTTGTCGCACCGCACGCGTGTCTCGGACATGCCGCGCAGCACTGCCGCGCAAAAGGTCTAAACTAGCCGCGCGGCAAATTTGTATCCCGCGAATGCCGCGCGTAGCTGCCGCGCACCTTGCACGCCGTGTTTGGACACACCTTAAGAGGCCTCGCAATACTGATGGCGCCGACGATCACGTTTATGTCTAGCGCCTTCACTGATTTCGCGAGGCTCTATGTTGCAATATAAATTGGTTATGTGTTCTTTGTAACTAAGAACTGGAAGAGTCAAAGAGGCCCCGCAAAGCAGATGTCGCAGACAACCAACAAGGGGTCCTCGCGTAAGCAGCGGAAGTGAATCATATTTTTTGTCATCAGAAAAGGGCCTCACAGAAGCGGCTTGCCCCGTCCTAGATTCGTCTCGCTACACCACTTATTTACATTTTAATGTTTGGAATAATGTAGACGAGAGCTCACTAAACTTATTTACATTAATTAAATTAAACTTGGACAGTCTTACTTATTACAAAAACTAAACAAACCTTGGTTGGAACCTGGACTATCAAGTCCACGCTAACTTGTAGAACCATGGTTAAACATGTGTAATTAATAACAATATAATGAAATCTACCATGTTTAAATCCATTTTGGGTGAAAATAACACAAAAACACAACACCAACCAACGACAGTTGAATTTCATAGAGAAGACATTTATTAAAAAGTTGGTAATGCAACATTATATTTTTTAGGATAATTAAAATAATTGTATAGAAGAGTTTTTAATTGAAACAGATAAAATTCGTATAAAAACTTGAGGTATTCCACATAGGGCACCCGCTGACAATGGCACCCGAGCTACTGGTACCTTATCTAGTGCACATAAGGCTCTTGTCAAAATTTTTCGTAGGTGCCAGGTGCCCTAAGTGGAATACTTCAAAACTTAAGTAATAAAATACAAAAAGTTCGAAATGAAAAGTGTCACTCTCAGGACACAGCGAACACTGGCCGATTTTCACGAAACCTTATAGAAAGCCGTTTGTAGCTCAAGAAAAAAAAATGTAAAAATAAAATATTTAATGGCATCTTAGCAGATTTTGACAGTAAGAAGCCAGTGAAGCTTGGAATTCACAAAAAAGTTAGAATTAAAAAGTTTTTTTCCATAACAGTTAAGCGCCGTATTCACGTTCCATCTTGCTGTACGTCCCGCCAAGGTCATACACGATACACGAAGCAAAAACACCGTGATTATGACGTAGTTGGACGTACGTCAAGCCTATTCACATTGTTTTTGCGTCGTGCATCGTGCATGACGTACAGCCGTGACAGATGGTGAATACGGCGCTTTAAAGTTTATAAGCCGGATAGATAAACCGTTCTATGCAAGTACCCTTTGGATACGGAAACTTTAAAAAATAAAATTATATAAAGTATTAATAAAACAAAATAAGTTTTTATTCTGAGAAAATTTTAATTTATTTTAACGTCCAAAAATTATAGATTGTATAAATACTTATTAAATACAGGAGGTATATAATTTAAGCCTTATAGTATCTCTTAGCGACGCCGTTCCACTTGCTTGTAGTTAGGGTCTGAAACAAAACAGAAATTATGCGTAAGATGAAAATTAAAATAAACAATTAGTTCAGAAACGTCAATTGCGAATTACACTCGCAGTACTTTATGACCAGCTATGCTATTTTTTTAGCCGTCATCTGCTTTACACTTTATAGTCCTCGCCATATAAGTGTGGAATAAAGGTCATTGATCCTAATAACGCATCGTTAGAATTCCATTATACCATCGTTCGAATTTCAAAATAAAATGTAAGGTCACGGTCGCCCCTTACCACAATTCGTTTATTTTGATCGTGTTACGACACTTTCTTTACATTTTTTCGAAAGGTTTTGAAATATTGGAATACATTGGTACACGGGGGTCAACGAATTTTATTCCACACTTATATGGCGAGGACTATAGACATCAATTAATGTGTCCGCCCACCCAGGTTGAGACGGCAGAGACTTTTAGTTCTAAACGTTTCAGGGGTACTACTACCTAAGCACAAAACCGGTAGCATTTATTTCACTGGAGAATCATATTGGTGATTTAAGAGTGTTAGTGATTTGGGAGGCCTTTGCCCAGCAGTGGGATAGTGTAGGCAGAAAAAAAAGAGGGTGTTGCTGATACAACTTCAAATAATATGTTTACCAACTTAATATAAAAATAGATCATGGCAAAAAGTTTGATAATAAACTGTAATCGGTAGCATTACTAACGAAAGCAACTAAGTAGCAGTTTGTTTTTATCAGAGCAGTATAAGGTGTGTCTCTTGCCATATCTTATTTAAAAGTTATCTACAATAAGTAAAAGTATTACTGACACCTATATCAATTTTACAAATTCTGAGTTAGGTTAGCAACAACAGACGACTTTAAAAAAAACACGTTGCTCCACAGTAAGATTTTTCTGCTTCGTGGGTGCGTTTAGAAAAAACTCTAGTGTGAGTTAATTGTCGTATTACAAAATCGTTAAACATCTGTTGAACACTTACCTAAAAAAAGTGTAACTTCAAAAAGACGCTCGTATCAAAGTCAAATGTCATCTTGCAGTTGACAGTTTTTTAGACAAGTGTTCAACCGTCAAATTTTTTTGTTGTAAGACTGCATTATGTTTAACAACCACACCAGAAATATGCTGGATACATGAATCGAACCCAAAAAACCGTACCTATAGTTACCTAGTCAATAGCTAAGACACTATCTAACTACCCTGTTAGCTTAGCTCATGTTAGGACAAGTCTCGAGAGAGCCCCGAGAAACTTCAGACGAAATCGGACTACCAGTTTAAGTTTCTTGTAGAAAGTATGATCTTACCACAGTCATCTCGTTGCCATTGAACTGCCTGACGATAGTGAGATCATTGCCATCATCGTACTTCTGCACACGGGTGACTTTGTCGCCCTCAACTGTCATGGTGGTCTTGCACTGAAAGAAGATATCAAGAAATGCTTTAAAACTTCACTCACATAAACACAGACGTAGATCAAAAGAGAAGTATGGAACAAGAATACGTCGTGCTTCAAATGAATTGATGAAAGAACAGGATAATGGTGACGATGATGATGAAGACAGAAGGAAACAGGAGAAAAGAAGTACCTTATAAAAATGGCAATAAGTAAAGTTCAAAATTACTGCATGCATAAAGGGAAATGAAGCAGAGAGAATCACGATTGTAAAGCTATGGAAACAATAAATTGAAAACAGTGCATTAGAGGAAAAGTATTCTGAAATTCTCTTCTGATATTTAAATCTTGAATGTTTTCAAATAGTATAAAGTAAATTCATCATTATCATCATATCGGTCATAGATGCCATATATTTTCAATAGGACCGGTTGGAAGCGGCTTGCATCCAACGCGATCCTGTGTTTTTCCTAAGATCGTCTATCCACTTTGCAGGTAGACGTCTCACGCTGCGCTTGCTGGTGCGTGGTCCCCATTCGAGAACCTCACGGGCATTTAGAAACAAAAAAAATGGCCGTTTGGTAAAATCATCAAAAAAATGGCCGTTTTGTAAAATCATCAAATGAGCACTCCCACCCCGGGCAGGGCGGGAGGGGCTGTCAGACTTGTACTGACTAAAATACACGGTGTCCTTCAATAGCTCAATAATGAAATAAGTCCCGCGACCGAACCTCACGGCCTTACGGCTTTTATCGATAAATTAATTGAGACGAATACTCGCATCATGCAAAACGTTATCTTTTACCTTTCTCTACTGTCAGACATCGTGGCGTAATTTACTTCTTTTCCCATACCGTTCAATATCAATTCTAAGGAATTTACATGCCCCATTGTAGAAATTGATAAGATCGATAAGAAGATAGAATGCTAATGAGAAATCTACTCACAGGACGGTCAGCGACTTTGTCGTCAAAAGCGACTCCTGACTTGAAGGTGGTCTCATTCTTGGTCTGAGCGGTGGCGGTGGTGATGGTGTACGAGTCTCCATCCTTCGTGAACTTGATAGAGGGCGAGTAGTTGAGGTACGCCTGAGTTTGCTCGGCGTTCAGACCTGGAGAAAAAAGTAATATTAAGATTATAAGAAACTGAGCTTTCTGGTATATCTCTATTGCCTCAAATAGTGTTCAGGCTCTTTGTGTAACTCTTGTAAGTTCAAGGAATGGTCAAATCATCAAATGAGCCCCCTCACCTAGGACGGGACAGGAGTTACTGTCAAACAGAAAATCCACGGTGATTCTTAAATAGCCCCTTACTTTTCAGGGTCACTTTTGCCTGAAAATACAGTCCTGCGACCCAGATTTTAGTAGCGTAGGAAAGAGACACTAACTTAAAACGAACAACAAAATTTAATGAATTTATCTTTTTGACGATATGTGGAAGAAGAAAATGTGGCATTCCAATGGGCCACAGGTAGATTGATACCATCACGGGTACAATATAATTTTATTTACGTATTTTTAAACACGCTTGACTAGAAATAACCTATTGGTTGAAGCTATCAGATAAATAAACACTCCAGCCTGGAATACCACTCCTTAGCTATGCACATAATGAAACTGAGCAAAATGTGCTGGGAAATAAGCTTAAAAAAGAGTAAAGTCGATCTGTGAATGATGATGACGATAAATATAAAACTGATCTTACAAATAAAATGATCATTAACAAGTGTCGTGATCTTTATCAGTATAACCTTTATGATATAATCATTATAGTACCTGAAATGGACGTTACTAAGCCAATCGGTCAAGTATAGGGTTTAACTGCTGATAAAAGTACTGGCGGTCAAATCACCTGTTCAATCATAAAAGCCATCCGCTAGATTAGCATAATACTTTTCAGAGATAATTATAATGCAGATGGTGATATAATCATGTTGTAGATATTGTAGACTTTGGTCTATCAAATAAAATGTTATTATATCATAAATTCGCTATCTGATAATTTCCTCAAATTTGGGACTGTAAACGATAACATTTTAGTAGTGCACTTTAGTAGTAACCCTAACTATCGTAATATAATACTATGAAATAACTACGTATGAATATAATAATAAATAAATTACTTCTAAGATGATATATTAAACTAAGTATAGCCATAGGAGTAGGCATAAAAACTAATTAACGATGTGGGTACAAGAGCCACAGATAAAATTTGTTGGCTTAAAGGTTTGGTAGGAAATTCGAACAAAGTGCTTCCACAAATTCATGGGTGGGTTCAAATCTGACGAAAATTCCGTCGCAGATCATCGGTCGCAAAACGACAGAACAGAAAAATGTATAGAAAAAGATTCACACTCAAAGAAAATTCGATGTTCCGCCCGACGGATATTCCGTCAGATATGAACGTACCCTTAAAAATACATTTACTATATAGGCTATCTTTTCTACACTACAAACCTAATATTGTTAAAACGTAAAGAGGCAGGGTCGTCCTGTATTAATACTCAATTCGCCATACAACAAAAATTTAAACATCTGTTGAACGGTTGTCTAAGAAAAAGCGTAACTGCAAAACGACCCATTATCCATTTTGTGAGATGTCATTTTGACATTGACAGTTTTTTAGACAAGTGTTTAACAGATGTTTATCTTTCATGTGGTAAGATGGGATGTTTAACATTCATCATCATCATATCAGCCGTAAGACGTCCACTGCTGAACATAGGCCTCCCCTTTAGACTTCCAGTAGGACCGGTTGTAAGCGACCTGCATCCAGCGTGATTCTATGGCCTTCATAAGATCGTCTGTCCACATTGTCTGTTTAACATTGTGCTTTACTTATCCAACGACTATTTGAAGCAAATAAATTTTAAATGATTTCACAATGAAAGTTTCAACTTACCCAAAGCCTTAACGAAGTCTTCAAAGTTCTCCTGCCTTTCAAACTTGTATTCCTTTCCTAAGAATGCCATTTTTGCTGGTTTTAAGTCTCGGGAAGATTGCAAACTAAAGGGCCCGGGGGGTGTGATAGTCAGTTATATAGTATAGCAGTAAATCCTTGGATTTAGATAAAGGAACGTTTGTGGTATAATGATAAGGTTTTATTGCAACTCGAGACGCTGTCGGCTTTCCTTTGAGACTTGTTAAAGGAGTGTTTTCATATCGTTGGATTGAGGAATACCTACTGTTGCTTTTAGTTAAGTTAATAGTAATCCTATCACACTGTATCTTTGGTAAAAGAGTCGTACGTGTCTTTTTAAAGTAAAAAAAATAATAATTTGATATATCCAAAGGACAATTATATCAATCCTCTTTATTCATTTTGTTTTGGAAAAACGACAGCTGACTCCTCCCATCCTGGTCTTTCAATAAACCTTTTTGGGTACCCATACCCAACCATCACCTCCCATTTCCCACTCCTAAACATCCTGTTTTACAACCTTCATTCGCTATGATATACTGAGTTTCCGCCGTGGCTCGGAAAGCGCTTAAAACCGTTGGTCCCGGCTATCACTAGCCTTGACAGTAGTGACTGCTAATCAGAAGCTCTAAAAGTCTGACAACCAGTCTTACCATGGGGTAACCTATTATACAGTAACTAACTAACAATGTCAATACTGATATTCAGCTGCTGCATCTAGCATCGACTGGAAGCCGACCGCATTATAGTTGGGAAAAGGCTAGGCAGATGACGAAGCCAATGGTAGTGTATATCGCGTACCCCATGTCCTATGATAAGGGGTGTCCGTGTCGTGCATAGGCCTATAAAGATGGCTGCGGGTTTGCGTTCCTCGTTTATTGCAAATTCTCTTCATTTTCTTTAATATCGTCTACACGTCCCTTTAATATTACGTTATTTTATGTAATAAATAATAATTGTATCTTCTACTTGTTATCAGATTGTTATTAATAATATCGTATGCGGTGTGCCAACAATATTATACCTATATTATTATAATTATCTGTGTTTAAATCTCCTTGAGCACTTAGTAATCGATAAACAGTTGATTCAGTTTTTTTATGCGAGAATATTCTATTTTTGCAAAGTGATGTCATTAACAATTTTAAGTTTCCTGTTGATGTTGAGTTTTGATTTCAATTTAGCAGAAAGAAGGGCATACATTTTCTAAAAGGGTTGAACCCGATTGGATTTATCTTTTGCAAGAATTATAAATCCCCATAATTGTCCTAACACATTTATAGGATTTTTATAGAATGTGTCAATGCTACAAACATTCAGTATCTATCTTATTTGGATTTAACACCAGCTGCAGTATAGAAACGACTAAGTGGACGAATGTCGCCGTGCGTCAATGAATCGATGAATGCAAGTGGCGGATTGTCATTCGACGTGGTGGTCTAAACGGGCCTTTGAACAGTAGTGGACGCCTTCCGACTGATGATGATGATGCTGAGTGTAGAAAATCTTGAGTATTTTTGCTGAGGATTTCTTTAGGTATCTTCAGTACTTTTGCATATTTATAACATGAAGAAATTCTATAAAAGGTTGCCTGAAACAGAGGTATCGCCTGCATATTGCCGACCCTGCAACTTTTTCACGTCATTTTTGACTATAGGATCAAATGAAAACCAGTCAGTTTCATTATGCTGAAATGGGTCTGCTTGGCGCTGCCGTGAGTCATACGATATATACATTCTTGTTTGGCTTTGATATATATACTGATCTTAATTTTATTTTTGAAAAAATTGTTTAGCTTTTAGTTCTTTTTTCTTCTATGATACTATGTGCACTCGTGGCGTGTGCCAATAAATATGTTTTTTTTGCTTTTCTTTTTTTGTGACGGTTTGTAGTAGGAAATACCGTGTTCAGACAAAAGGGACTTGATAGACTTTAGGTCAGAGCATAAGTTATAGTCTGAAATACGTAGAATACCGTTTATCCGTATATTACGTTCCCATGGCTAAATTAACGAGCTATGCGCGGGCGCAGCCGCTGACTTCACCTGTATTTATGACCTAGTGTGATATTGGCAGTTTGCTTATATAAGTGTAACAGTGCAATGCTCTAGTGAATAAAGTCGTTATCAGCACCGACCGTTCCCTGACTGATAACAGAGTACCTGACTGATAAAATAAATGGCCGTAAACTATCGCTTGGCCTACAAGTTCATTCGTGTCGATTTCGAGTTTTCAATGCAAACACAAGCATGTTTCAAGGGTTGAAACGATCTTATTCCTAAATTCTTTTTCACGCTTAGACTCTCACTGACGACATTTCCCGTTAATTTACACGATCTTTAAATATTCGTGTAAACTTCATTAACGGCATTTCACGTTGCCTTAGCGATAAAGTTCAAACTATCTCCACACGAAAATCAATCGATTCAGTACGTAAAGACATTTTCGGTTAACAGAGTAAGTATAAAGACAGCAGCCCGCAACTCCACTTCCGTGGACATTGGACGTCGTCCTACGGAAACCAAAATACAATATCTAAGTTGTAATCAACGTCATGATCTACCTATGTGCTGTAATGTGCTAAATATTATCACTATCTAAGTCTTTCAAACAGTTAAGGCGTAAAAAGGTGTAACAAACAAACAAAGTCAATTTCACGTACATAAAATTATATTGTTATTTTATCACTAGGTGGACCGACGACATCGTAAAGAGTCGCGGGCAACCGATGGATGCAACTAGCAGATTGTCGTTCGGCGTGGCGGTCTAAGGGGATGTCCTATGTTCAGCAGTGGATGTCTTCCGACTGATGATGATGATTATGTTAAGGTGTTATATACATAATTTTAAATAAATAAAATAAAAAAATAAAAAATGTTGTTTTATTTTTATTCAGGTTTAGGGGATTATGAATGATAAAATAGTAATATCAAAGTCAATAAGGTTATCTTTTATGAAAGGGCTCAAAATGCACTTTGCGTATTTTGTGTGATGTTTGCCATTTTTATCAAAAACATATTTTTTATCAGTATGTAGCTGATAAAAGTTTTGTATTGATAGCACTTACAAGAAAAATTACAGTGTAACAATTTACTTAATTTGGCTCTATTTAAATTATTTTGTCATTTTCCTTCTAGATTTTTACAAATAAATTTTTAAATAATACCCGAAAAGGAACGTAATGAAATCGTATAGGTACGTATTTAAATTGCGGAACGTAAACAAGTAATAGTGACGATTTTGTGTTATGAAGATAAGTCTATTTATTACTTTGTAAGAATATGATAATAAATTACCTAATAATTATCCATGGGACAGGCGAAGTATACCTACACTAAATACCAAAATCGCCGGACAAGCTTGCTTGCAGAACCGACAGCCAACATGAACAACACACAGAGACTTTTCAGCATGCTTTTACAGTACATCTCTAAATATAAAAATCAATTCTGTTTGTTAGTCTCGCTAAAACTCGAGAACGGCTGGACATATTGGAAAATTTAGTTTTTGATTTTTTTCGGAAGAGGTTTAAAACCCGACTAAATTAAAAAAAAAACTGCTTCTGAGGCGGCAAGTAATTAAAAGAAGTATAAACCAATTAAAATGTAGGATTTTAGTCAGGACAAGTCTGACAGTTCCTTCCGTCCCGCCCAGGGTGGGAGGACTCATTTGATGATTTTATCACTATGAAAAAAAAAAGTTTCGGCTTCGATGTGGTTGTCTTTACAAAATATAGATAAAGAATATAATAAGATAGTTGACAAAGCACAATGTGATTGGCTTATTAAAATACCCGGCAATTTTCAGGATAGATAGATATTTATCACCTTTTCCTTACATATTTTTCGGAGCAATTTGTGGCGTTCGCGAGATTGAATAAATGTACATAAGTTTATTATGTTGCTATTAGTTTAAACCGTAATCGTTTTTTCTTTTTTTTTAATGTTTGGTCTTGGCTGAGTCTCCCAAACTTGACCCATGATAAAACGTATTCCATCTATTAAACTATGGACTTTGATGTCACGACAAAATAAGTAGAAAAAAAAAATGCTGTTTATCGATTCATGAACAACCCGTTCTTAATAACAATACCTAAATAATATTTATGAAATAAAATTATACAAACTTTAAGCATAACAATTAATCTTTTACTATTTCATAAATTCTAACACATTTTCCGTTCCAACCATCAATCGTCGTAACCTGAAACAAGATAATATATTTTATAAAATACCTACTTCTTATAAATTAAAGAAAATAATTGTTCTGGATCAAGACAGCGGTTAATTTTTAAAACCTGTTTCGGAATTTATAGTTACGGAGATGAAGACAACATTTAAACAAACACGACGATCTCTACTTATCACAAGGCTGTCTAAGATAGATAAGTCAATAAAGTTTTTAGTGGGCAATAGATAAAATCCTCTTTATTATGCACATACAAATTAAATTATTAAATTATTTTTATTATTTATTTATTTTTGTATTCATACA
This sequence comes from Agrotis ipsilon, assembly GCA_028554685.1. NCBI lineage: Eukaryota > Metazoa > Arthropoda > Insecta > Lepidoptera > Noctuidae > Agrotis > Agrotis ipsilon. The sequence continues at coordinate 12,632,978 of CM052974.1, forward strand.
AATTACAGATATTTCCAATTTCTTTTAAACAGAGTAAAACAATGGGGTGCTAAGACAGGAAACCTCCACGTGCGCCCGTGGACTGGAGTTTCCTCTGGGATACGTCCGGGGGGAAGACCAGTTTTTCGGGCCGGTGCACCCTGGGATGCGGGTAAAAACTCTTCCTTAGGCACTGTGTGCCAAAGGGGTTTCTTTAGCCTTATGCGAATAACCTGTCATGTGGACGCTCCAACGCGTGTCCCTCTGAAACGTAAAGGGCATCGAGGACACCAGACACAGGTGGATTTTAGTCAGTAAGAGTCTAACAGTCCCATCTGCCCCACCCAGGGCGGGAGGACTCATTTGATGATTTTACCACCTAAAATAAAAAACAGAGTAAAATAATGGGCAATGTATCTATGTATAAGCAATGTTTTCAAGACAACCTCTGGATGGATTTAAAAATAAAGGAGAAAGAATACTGTAGGTTGGTTCCGGTGTACATTTGTACAATTTACCAAAATCCATACATACTCGTACACACACAAATCAAGAAACAACTCCAATATTTAAAAATGGACAAGCCTACCTACACGGCCCTGTCTATAGTGTCTATGGTCAGGGCCACGTCATCTTCACACCTGAAATGTTTCCACCAGATATGATAAAACTTGACACATGACATGATGTAGGTACAAACCCAAATAACGATTAGATTCAGAAAGACAGATATAGATGATTCATCATGTGGTGACTAGATGCCTATGCTGATGAAATTAGATAAGGTATTTTGTTTTTATTTATGTCAACATTATCTTTGGATAAACCCATAGTTGAAGACTTAGCTCAAAGAATAAGAAAGCTGAATGGGCTCGCTATGTTAGACGTAGACCTGATTACGTTAAGCGTAATTTTTTTCTAGAATAGAGACCGCGAGTCGGCAAGCATAAGGTGGAGTAAGCTTTAATATAAAGCTTTTTAGTTTTCGAATGGGAGGGGATGATTGAATGCAAATTATTATTGGTGTTTGAAAGGCTACCACTACTCTTTGCACTGATCGTACTGTCGGCACGGTAATATAATAATACAGTACTCCAACTTCATACAAACGGACGAAAAGCGAGCTATACCTACGCGCCTCGATGTCGGGGCGCGCTCGGGGTGCAGACAGTCACGGCTGTACCGCAGTGTCGAGCGGACGGTGTGTTGGTTTTTTAACAGTAACCGCGTGTTTTTATCTCTAAAAATCAGTTCGAGTACATATCTAATAAGACGAGTAGTTTAATTAAGCTTTATATTAGAATGCGGATTTATTATACTTTAAAATTTAACAATAAACCATTTCGTACGACTCAGTCGTGGCGCAAATATTTTTCGGTCTCAAATACTTCTATAATATATCGGACTTTATAAGCCCGATTTGTTTTTCAAACAAAAACATGATTTTTTAAATGAAATCTACCAATCAAAAAACAACACGCATTTTTATTGAACATTTCCTATTCATTATACAAAGTATTTCATTTATTTATATAAAAAAGTATATTTACAATCACAAAACTAAAATAGAAACAGAAAGTACGCAAAGGCAAATGTTATTAAAATGTTGTAGACGGGTAGCCCTAACGCATGTTTACGTACCGCGCGGCTGTAGGTATTTAAATCTGTCTGGCGGCCGAGTTACGCTACTGTATGATTATTATACTGTGCTGTCGGGCTAGGTGAATAATAAATTTTGGCAGGGTTGTCAAAACCAGCTGCTTAGAGTTGCCGAGATGAGGGTGCAACAATTAGAGAAGTGAGTGGAGTGCTGTAGGCTAATTTTGATGAACATATTTTGCTTTTAATGAATATTTCTATAGATAAATAATGTATGCAATTAGACGAGATTTCAACTTGACTGAAAAAATAATGTAAATTGCGATGTAGGTACCTATATCTTTATGTAATTTCATCACCCGTCTTTCTTTCTTTTGGCTCTTTTCTTTTGACCATCTTTTATTCATTTTCAGCACCTTTTTTTCTTACAACATAATTATGTTGAGGTTGACTTAGTCGACTTCCAGTCTAACTATCTGGTTGTTAGCTCTTGAAATAAGTCGCCCTCGATTCTTTTATAGGCATATCACTAAGCGTTCATTCAAATCCCCAATTATAACTCCTGGGCTATTATAATTGTCATCCAAGGTTTCTTCAGACCGTTCAGTGCCTTTTAGTTCATAATTATAGCCAACTTCATGATTATGGTCTGCACTCCCCACATTAATACTATTATGCCTTCATTCCAAAGCTACAATTATTACTATTATGAATTCTATCCTCCAAGGCTACCTAGAATCATTTAGTGTTCCTCAACCTGAGTCCATAATGATAGCCTTATGTCTATAATTATAAGGTCTAAACTTACGGTGGTCAATATGTCCGGTGAGAAATTTCGCACATGTGTTGTTTTCCGACCATTGTCTTCAGTTTGTATTTGCGTTATGCAGTCTCCTTCGACCGTCAATATGGATTTTAACTGGAAAATAATAAAAAACATTAGGAAATTCAGCAGAAAGTATAACAGTGGTAAGTCAGACAGTGGATGCCATTGACGTCGTTGCTGAAGGACGTTGGTCTAGAAAACGATGGGGTGACTAGTTGGTTTTTGCCAGATTGGCCAGGTAAAGCTGCATAATGGGAGGAATAGAAGGCTAAAGGGAAACCTTTGTCCAGTAGTGGAAAATATTTAAAAAAAAAAGTTTTAAAATAATAGGTCTTTGAATCTTAATGAATGGTGTACGACAAGGTTGTATAACGTCTCCTTGGCCGTTCAACTTATACATGGATAGTTATTGGCAGATTTGAGCGAGTGAGAGTGATAGTGGATGGATGTATGACTTGAGTTGCTTGTCAAAATAATGTTTTCTATACGCAAATCATTAAGTATTACATATTACATAGCTGCAAGACATGTTAATAGTACCTAATGAGAAAAGAGACTAATATAAATATCAAGTATTTATTATTTTTTCAATGACTGTCATCTATCAACCGAATCATTTAATAAAGGATATTGGGAAAAAGTGGGCCCACCTCTCAATAGGAATAAGATACATATGAATGAATAGGTATTTTTATGCTGAATAAAACTTAGTATTACGACTAAGATCAAAAGTCTGTACTTTCGGAGTTATCTATAAAAATTAAAGATCAGGGTACGGTCGTAAGACTCTCCTACAGCCTAAATCGCTAAACGTAAAAACATGTTTTTTTTTTACAATAATTACAGTTTATTATGTAAGTGGCCACTAAGAAGGGATTTTGCGAAAATCTTCCTATTAAGGGTTGAAAGGGGGCGAAAACCTTTGTATGCAAAATCTTATTCCGTGGGTTTATAAACTTGAAACTTAGCATGAATACGAGGATAAGTAAATGAAAATGATTGGCGTCATTAGTTTTTTAAAACTACCCTCCATTGGTGATTTAGATGGTGTTAAAGTTTGTATGGGACATTGATAATGCGTGAGCCCATGAATTTGATACTCAGTATATAGAAAGACGATAAAAAATAATTGAATACGTATTTTAGGATTTTTCGAAAATCACCCCCCAAGTTGGTAAAAAGGAGTAATAAGGTTTTTAACGGAAGGATTTTACTGCTTGCTTCGATGAGCTCAAAACTTGGCATACATTATCTCTTAATCAATTAAACGATGCGTACTTACCTATTTTTAAAAAGCCAACCCCTAGTAGTGTGAAAATCGCAAAACTCTTTTTCTTTTAGTAATTGATTAGGGTTATTTTAATTATTTTTTCCTTGAAGGGTTGTTAGTGGGTTAACGAACTTAATCTTTTTAAACCCAAATTCAAATGAAGTGACACGGTACGTATTTAGATTTTCCAAAAGTATCCCATAAAGAGTGTTGCCGGAAGTTAAAATTCACGAATGTGAAGTTCGAAATACGCACGGACTAAGTTGCGGGCGGAGTGCTAGTACACACGGCTACACATCAAGCTATGCAACACCTGTATTAGCTGACCGTTCATTGTATGTGAAATTCGCAAGAAGCGAGACCAAGACAAACTGGTTTTGTATAGCTTGATGTGTAGCCGTGAGTACTAGGTACCATATATTATCCCGATCTGAGCAATTAATGATCGTAGTTTAATTCATTTTGAGATAAACATTACCCGGACGCATGACGCTCCACCCAAGGTGGGTTGGGAGGACACATTATATATATTATGTTCTCGGGAATGTTCTCCTATCTGAGAATTTAAGAGAACTTAAAACGGAAATGTATTACCTGAATGTATTACCTAAGTTATTCCAACTGTCTTAACTTTGAATGTTGACAATGAAATTAAATAGTGTAACAATTAACTTGCATTAAAAAAAAAACTAAAACAAAGTACACTGCATAGCGATTTGCGAAAAAAAAACGAGCTTACCCTAGAGCCAGCAGCCGCTTATGATGAATAACATGGGGTGGATTGTTAGTAAGTAGAAGTCGTACAGTCCCTTCTGCTCCACACAGGGCGGGAGGACTCGTTTAATGTAATTATCACGCCAATCGAGTTTTCTTCTAAAAATAATATATGCAGCCAGGACACTGCAAGTATGACTGACTCAGAGACTCAAACGTCTTTACCGACTAGGCGCCACATCTGTACTTTTTATAATTTTGTATTAATCCCGGCACGGCACAGCTTGTCTCCGTTCCGCTCCAGTGGAACCGCAGCCTTAGTCATTCAGCTCGTACACTAACAATATCAACATTCTAAATTCAAATCACTTTCACTCTAAACAAGGATGTTCACGAAGAATATAGCCCTTTTTAATTAAATGTGAAACAAATAAAATGTTAGACGAGACAACTTTAAGACCTCATATCTCCGAAAGTACTAACATTAGACCATATGTTTGTTAGCAAGTAATGTTCCCCTTAAAGAGCCCTATCCAACGGTATATAACAAGTTACTATTGAAGGGTGGGCCATCATACATCTGTACTTTTTATAATTTCGTATTAATCCCGACACGGCACAGCATGTCTCCGTTCCGCTCCAGTGGAACCGCAGCCTTAGTCATTCAGCTCGTACACTAACAATATCAATATTCTAAATTCAAATCACTTTCACTCTAAACAAGGATGTTCACGAAGAATATAGCCCTTTTTAATTAAATGTGATACAAATAAAATGTTAGACGAGATAACTTTAAGACCTCATATCTCCGAAAGTACTAACGTTAGACCATATGTTTATTAGCAAGAAATGTTCCCCTTAAAGAGCCCTATCCAACGGTATATAACATGTTACTATTGAAGGGTGGGCCCAAATCCCATACATCGATTTCCCAATATCCTTTATTCAGCTTTTTTATTATTTCCATTATGAATCAGTACAATACTGAAAATCTACTGAATGAACTGATAATAATAATTTATGCAGGTGGCAAAAAAGAATTAAAAAAAAACAAAGCCTGACTTCCGCAAGATAAGTTGTTTTACACTTTTTTTGTAACAACATAAGTAAAAACTTATCCTCATGGAGACTGCACTAAAATAACGAGATGGCAAAGTTAGTTCTGACGATGGCCAGATGTCAAATTAATCTTGCAGCTTTGTAGCAACACACCATAGAGCTAGGTAATATAATTATCATCAGCTACGGACTGACCTTATAGTAGTAGTAGACCAAACCTAAATCTAGCTTTGATTTCTGAACAGAATTATGATAACCTTTATATGGATTGGACAGACTGGATGCAGAAAGCGGAGGAAAGGGTAATTTGGCGCAGCCTAGGAGAAGGCCATGTCCAACACTGTACTGCGACAGGCTTTGTAAATAGCTCGAGTTTGTGGGGGAGCCACCAACCCTAATAAGCTCAACCTAGCTAAGCTAGCCTTTGATTGAAGAAGAAGAACTAAGCAATCTTCCTCACCTTAACTCCATCAGGCCTCTCCTCAACGAACTCCTCGTTGAATTTGAAGTTGAAGGTGACGGTTTTGACGGCAGTTGACATGGTAAGTGTGTAGGTGTCGCCCTCTTTTGTCAGAATGGCGACAGGACTCACTGCGCTCATGGCTTTGCGGGCGATCATGCCTGTTCCTGAAACGTTGAAAGAGAAGTAATTCGTTGATTATTTTCTTATACATTGGTTTGGCGTGAATCATATTTTGATGGAATTATGGCCTAAACCCAAAATGAATTACAGGTTGAATCAAAATAAAACAGGGTTACCATTTAACTCCCTAAGCCTTAAATTATACAGAAGTTGTAACAGTTTTTTTTTAATGAATGAGTGTAAGGAAAGTTAAAGAAAACGTTTTGTGTGACACTTTTTTTGAAATGTTTGTTTGCATATGGAGTTTAAAAGTATGCCATCTTTGTATACCTATTTTTAATTTTTTTGAGATACTTCTCTATTATATATTTGATCCTCACCAATGAACTTCAGATACTCCTCAAATTGCTCTGAAGACTTCAGTTTGTATTTTATATTGATATATTTATCGATACTGGACATATTGTGGACCGTAACTTCACACTGCTCAGAACTAAAAGCTTGCAAGATGCGGGCAGTTGTTCTTACTAATCAATTTGCAGCTCTGAAAGTAAATAAAGATTTCGGTTAGTGAGATAGAAAAATTCATTAGGGATCTATACCGTCAGCACGAGTTTTCAGTACATGAGACGTAAAGTAAACTGGAACTTTGACGACTTCAATTGTCAATTTTCAAGGAAAAAATTGGTTCCTTCTTCGCACACCAGAGGCGGTGTTCCATATTTTATACAATAAACGCTGTAAACACTGAAAAAACTCTGTAAAGTAAAATAGAGAAAACTCGTGCTAGGGGTACTGATTCCATTAACGGTGATGCGACTAGGGTCGAGAAAAAACCGTGTTTGGTTTTCTCGCGATATTACTTATTTTATTCCTTTTTTAGCAATTTTTCAGGCGTTATGACATTTGTGATGTTTGTTATGCCCCCATACCCGAATTTCGAAGCTTTTATGTTTGTGAATATTCATTGATTTATTAAAACAAAATAAACGTGTTTATTATTTTTCAATACCCTAACTGACGAACAGATTTTGCAGTAAACTTACCTATTACCGTACAAGAAATGAAAATTCCGAAAGAAATTAAATTCGCCTGTACTTACCCGTAACTGAGCACACTATAAGCCACTAATAAAATATTCCTGCATAATTATAGTAAGAAAAGGTTACTTCGTCATGGTAACTCAGCATTTATTTTCATGTATGATTGTTTGTAATCTAACACATGAATGATCGTAACCGTATCAGAAATATCATATGATTATATATTTTAGACTTCCGTTGGCCTAGCATTAACACTTACTAGCCACTTCCAGCGGTTTCACCCGCTACAACTCGATAATTATCCCACGGGAACATAAATTGGGATAAAAACTATTCTATGTGTATCCAGGTTATAAGCTATCTGTGTACCAATTTTCATTCACATCCGTTCAATAGTTTTTGCGTGAAATAGTAACAAACATACATCTACCACAAAAAAACTTTTACATTTATAATATTAGTAGGATAGTAAAAATAATGGTACGACCTCCGGATTCAGTACCTACATGCGATGCTGTTTTCAACCATAGTAAAAGGATTGAAGATTTCGACGCTGTAGGCATAAACCTGTACGCTGTAGGTTGAAAAGAGCGTCTAAGGTACAGAATCTGGACGTTCCAGGTTTAAAATAAAACTGCGAGCGGTTCGATTTTTTTTTTCAAAACATCATCATCATTGCCGTAAGACGTCCACTCCTGAACATAGGCCTCCCCCTTAGTCCGCCACGCCGAACGACAATTCGCCACTTACATCCAAGGGTTGCCCGCGATTCTCACTATGATTCTCCATCGGTTGTCAGGTCTACGAACGATGTGGCCTGCCCATTGCCAATTCAACTTGCAAAGTATAAGAGCTATGTCGGTGACTTTGGTTCTTCGCCGAATATCCTATCCATGTTCTGGATTTTATTCAGCAAAGAAACTCCGAGCATAGCTCTTTACATTACTCGTTGAGTGACTCTTATAGTTTCTCTAAAAGGCAAGCTTTCAAAACATAATATGGTACGGTTTTACCAAAACAATGAGCGGATACTAGCTTACGCGCACTTCAGCAGTGCGCGTAAATAAGCTAGTATCGCAATCCTCAAAGCCTCTGTGTCTTCTATCGTTCCCATTTTGTTCGTGTTTCCTCGTGTGAGTACACGGTACACTAGAGCGAACACTGTGCCATACAGTGCAACAACGGTGGAATCGCATCTCAGCGTATTTATACTGCGTGTATTTAAAATTCTAGGTCTTATTAATAAATTGTGACTCCTTACGACAAAGGTCACTCAGTATTAAAAGTCCGACCGAGCTATCACTTCTTATATGCTTGCGAGGCCTGACCAGCCTGCTGCGATTCTGAAACATAATTCCTACAAACGTTTCTCCGCCCAATGTACCGCCGACAGAACGTTTCGTTTATGATGTTTTCTACGTCATATAAATAATCTTTCAAATACGAACGAGTCGCCGACAGAACCTATAAACAATGAATGTTTCGCCGACAGAACAATTAGGAAAGCCATGAATGATTCAACGACAAAACCTTTCACCGATAAACAATGAGTGGTCATTTATTGTATGGGCATAAAGTTCTTTTTCAAAGAGTTTAGCCACTTCCTAATAAAATAAATCTATTATAATTCTGGAACTTCTGAACCGATTTTGTAAATTCATTTTCAAATTGCACCTGTGCGAATCCAGGACGGGTCTCTAGTCTGTTAAAAAATGTCCCATCACGCACATTTAGCATTTTTATATTATCAATCAATCCTTTAATTAGTCATTATTTTTAGAAGATTACCTTATATTTGCAAAATATCTTTATCACATCCGGTGATCCGGTCGATTCGGATGATCCGGAGTCTGTTTATAAACCAATGTTGGTCCAGTCATCAATCCATTGGATATTTCTACGGTATACACAGACACATCAACAATTCAACATGTCTTTCTTCGGCAAGAATTATGTCTTCACCAACAAGCAGGAGAGGTTCGATGAATTCTTGAAGGCAGTCGGTATGTACTAATTATTTTATAATTCTTTTTTTAAGTTGTCTTAGTAACATTTGCCCTAGGAGGAGCTTGTGGCTGGTCGCGGGACATACGTACACCGCGACTCCGGCACACAAACAAGGCTACTGAAGGACACCGTGGATTTTAGTCAGTACAAGTCTGACAGTCCCTCCCGCCCTGCCCGGGGTGGGAGGCCTCATTGGATGATTTTACCACGTAAAAAAAAAAAAAAAAAAAAAGGAGGAGCTTGTGGCTAGATAATTATAGCCTCACAGGCCGATATTTCGGGTTAAGCCGCGCTTGCCCAGGTTGGTCTGTTAAACGAGTTTCCTCCGTGCCTCGGAAAGCACGTAAAGCCGTTGATCTCGGCTGCCATTAGTAGATCTTTGACGGTCGTTACTGTTAATCAGAAGTTCTAAAATCTGAAAACCAGTCTTACCATGTGGTATCGTATTGCCCAGTTACTGGGTTGTGGAGGTCCGATAGGGAGTCGCTTCATGTTAAATACTGATATTCAGCTGCATCTGGGTCTTCTGTAAGCCGACTCCAATATAGTTGGAAAAGGCTAGGCTAGATGACGATGTAGTAAGATTTGTTCTCGAGGGATTCGTTATTTTCTGCCAGTGTCGTGAGACAGTCTGTCAAAGTAAACGCAACTCCTGGTAGTCAAAGTCAATCGTACGTACGGGATGGATTTTTAGTTTCCAAGTCTGATAGTCGCTTCTGATCCACCCAGGTCGAGAGGACTCATTTGATGATTTTCGGTTTAAAGACATTTATTTCTCAACAAAAAAGAATATTAGTACAGTTCACTTACATATTGAGAAAAGTATAATTAACAAATAAGATCGGATTGGATGATTTTACCACCCCCAAAGAAATTGTATCTTTATTTTATCTCTGTATGGGCTTAATTCCGAATACACCCAATGGAGGAAGAATACAGCTGTCGTTAAAAGACACTAAGCTCAGCTATTTCAGCTTTGCGTTACCTAGATAATAAAGAGGTAGCACGGTTAGCGCAGTGGCTGAGTGATCGGACTGCTGCGCTGCGTGTCGCGGGTTCGATTCCCGCATGGAGCAAATATTTGTACGATCTACAAGTAGTTGTTCCGGGTCTGGGCGTTTGTGTTTGTGAGTTTATTTGTTAGTAAAAAAGGAAATTCCTAGTCTGGGGCAACGTTTTTTTTTAAATAAATATTTACTGACCGTAGAGCTTGGACGGTGAATTGCTAACTCAATTAACGTTACATTTAAATAAATTAAATTGTTATAAACAGGTGTACCTGACGAAAAGATTGCACTGCTCCTGAAGTTTGGTCCACAACAGAAGATAGAAAAGGATGGAGACACCTACACGTACATCACAGCAACACCTAACCGTCGCGAAGAGAAGAAATTCAAGTCCGGCGTAGAGTTTACTGACGTCATTGGAGCCGATAAAATTCCCGTAAGTAAAAAAGATTATGTAAGATGATAGCTCCGGATTAAAAAAAAAACTCCAAAACAGAGAATTAATGTGATCGATAGCGGCTGGCCACGTCCATCGTAAAAACGATGGTCGTTGTGGTAGACGCGTTCTTAGAGAATCTGTGAAATAGAAAACTATCATAGGAAACGTTATTTCTTCTAAAAAATTTAATGTTCTAAGTCTCCGAGGGGGGACTTCAAGGGACATAAGTATGTTTGGACTAAATCTTTTATTATGCCAAACTATATTACAAGCGTCAAAACCCTAAAATGTGTTGGAATCACCAGAAAACACATTTTTACTACATTTTTTCATACATTGAAATCGGTTTCTTTTCATAGTACTCCTAAATAGGGGTTTAGTCTAAAAACCATAAGAGTACTTTTAGATTATCTATGTCCGCTCGCTTGTATCCCTTGTATTTGGTCGATCCATTGTGTGGAGGAGTAAACTGGGGACGCTGGCTCACAATTTTACGATTGATCAACTATTTTTCTACTTGCAGGTCAAGACTACATACACAGTCGATGGTAACACAATAACACAGAAAATTTTACAAATTAATAAGCCCGAACTAGGCACAGCCACTTTCAAGAGAGAATACAACGGTGATGAACTTGTAGTGGTAAGTAAAACGATCTGACACAAGCATTTGACAAACTGAAACAGAATAAAATGTGTCATTAAACTATAGTCTACGCCAGATAAGTCTGGAATAAAGGTCATTGATCCTAATAATGCACCGTTAGAATTCCATTAAACCATCGTTCGAATTTCAAAATAAAATATTAGGTCAAGGTCGTCTCTTACCACGATACGTTTGTTTTGATCGTGTTACGACACTTTCTTTACATTTTTTCGAATGTTTTTGAAATATTGGAATACATTGGTACAGGAGGGTCAAATAATTTTATTGCACACTTATCTGGCTCAAACTATAAGTTTGAAGCTTGGATTTCTGCTCTACTTTACTTTTTAAATATTTAAAAGAGTAATCCAAAAGGTTAATTATTGATTGACTAATTTGATTATAGTTATTATGATAACATTCACTGGGATGTCCCAGGGAGAGGTTCTGTGACCTTATCTAATCCATTTATTTATTTGATATATCTCACTCCACTTCGAAGGCATAATTATTAAGATATCATTTTGTTGTCTTATCGTGTTTTTGTTTTTCATTTTCAGACCGTTACAACGGACAAATGGGATGGTGTTGCCAAGAGGTTCTACAAGGCTGAATAAATAAAAATAAAAGTTTGTAATAATTTATTTCTGTAAGAAAATGCTTTTGTTTGTATAATGTATGACTTTTATTAGTCTCCAATGCAGTTTTTCCGATGGAAAGTACAAAACTTCGAAAGTGCAATAGTTACAGCTACAGAGAAAATAGTTTGCCCATAATTCGTGCTGTTTCAGGGATACTGAGCCTAAAATATTAACACAAAAATAAAGATTAATTTATTTAAATTTAAAAACATTGACTCACGCCCAAGATACATGATTTCTCCTGTATCGTGGATGCGTACACAAACTTTAAACTTATATAGGTACATAGACAACAATACCCAAAACAATTCATACAAATATTTGTACTGTCCTGGAATCAAACCCTCGATCGCTCTGCCACTGCCGCTACTGCGCCAACTTTACATACATAACTATTGCTAAAACATTTAATAAAGTTGGATTCATTTACCCCGCTGCCCCGGCTCCATCAATCTAAACTTGGTCCGCTATTCGCACAACTAAAGAAATATAAATAAAACTTTGCCCTACTATAGGAATTTCTCCTATAACGTGAGTGAATGTTCAAATTTTTTTGAAATATTTGAACACATACACATAAACACCTTTACGGCCGATCCGTACGAGATTAGAAAGGCCATTAATCAACCCTTAATAGCCTGGTGACGATGGAATCACTTCAAAGCTTCTGAAACCGCATACACCACTACGAAACTGGTGACTACACCACTAACCTTCGATTTGTCGAAGAGATAGTGGTCATAGCAACATCGATGGAAGATCTGAGCACGATTCTTGAAGGCCGCAGTCGAGTTTCAACAGGCTGGTTGGGGGCTGGTTTGGGCTGAAATCGAAGGCCTTTTCCGGCTCCATCAGTAATGCTGACAGCTCATAATTATAGGCACACGTAGAACACGACACGTCGTCGACTGATCATAACAATTCTGATCAGGAAATGAATTTACTTTTTTTTTAAATCCATAATATGAATTAGATCATAATATTATTTTTAGTAGTTTTATAAAGATAAGATAGAAATAACTGATGACTTAGTAAAAGCAGTGTTACGAATAGTCCTCCTGGTGCTTTCTGGTGAAGGAACTCACCGTGGGGACACCAGTAGCAGATATTTGAAGTACCGTAATTATAGCATCCAACAAACTGCTTGAAGAAAAAACCTTATCACAGAAAGGACTTCGTTCTGATAGTAGAATCGATACACCATGTATCAAAAAGGTGTGGATAGATGATAAATTAATATTTTTTCGTGATTACGATTTTGGTTGTACGGATAATTTAATTTTTGACGCGAATAATACTACAAATAAGTATGTGCACAACATGTCACACATAATTATGTAATTATGCAAACTCTTTTCCTACACTCACATAGTATTGTAGGAGAGCAAACTGAAATGAATGGAAAAAGATCAATTGACTAACTTTTTGATAAAAATATGATGGAAATTATTTTTAGACTGTAGGAGCGAGGGGCATAATAAATTATACAGGCATGTTTAATTGGGATAAGCCACAGATTTATAACAAAAACCAGTTGTAGGGAATGCAATCTTGTCAAGTACCAAGGTAGCTCGCTGAAAGGAAGGATTCTAGTCAACAGAAGTTTTTATTGACTCTATTCCGGTAGGTGACTAATTTGTGATAACTGAACCTCATTAACCAAGGGATTATATTTTACTAATTATCTTCTAAAGATGTCTCGTCACGAAAGTAAGCACTTTTGGGCTTGGGAAGCTTTCTATCAATGATTGATTTCAAAATTTCGCCCACTTATAATTACTTGATCTTTATCCGGCTGATAAGCTTCCGTTTATAAGTCTGTAATGTCTTTTTTCTTGTTCATTACTCTGATCGTCAACACAAACGACAGTCAACATGTCTTTCTTGGGCAAGAACTACGTTTTTACTGGCAAACAGGAGAGATTCGATGAATTTTTGAAGATTGTCGGTATGTACTAGTTTTAAAAGTGTAAATGTAAATTTGGTGTGCTAGTGTTTAAGTTCACATTTCTATAAAGTGCGATTTGTTTCTTGTGAAAACAGTGTTTAACCCATGCAGGATATGAATTTAGGATATTGTTAGTGATTACCGTAAAAATGGATTAGTCTTTAAAAATTTGGTCGGTGAATTCAACGTCAAATAAAATTCAGTGACAGTGTTCATAAAATATCTACCCAAAACCATGATTTAAATCAAAATTATGTGTCTTAACCAGGTGTTCCTGCCGAAAAGATTGCAGAGGTTCAGAAATTTGGACCTTCCCAGAAACTGGTGAAGGATGGAGAGTCCTACAAATATACCTCAGTAACTGCCGAGGGACAAAGGGAGGCCAATTTCAAGTCTGGTGTCGAGTTTGATGATGTAATTGGCAGTCAAAAGACACCCGTAAGTATTATTAAAACAAATCAAATCATTTATTTCTGTGCAAACATGGATTAGTAATATGTTTCTTTATAATTAAGATCTCCATATTTAGCGACATGGGTATGCAAACAATGTGCAATAATTGTTTATTATTATATTCAGAAAAGACAAAATTAAATTGGATTATTACAAGATCAAACTTTAATATTATAATCAATTCAATCAAAGTTATATTATGTATGTTTCAATTAGTAAGTAAATCATCATTTTGAAAATCGGCAATCGTGTAGTAGCATTTTGTTAGTAAAAATTCCTTTAGCGATTTTTAAATTTTATTGTACTACAGTCCCTTTTTGTTAATAAAATTTGGTACCAAACAAGGCCGTTCTCGCTACAGCACGAAATGCATTGAGAGCCTTCTTACGACACATAAATGATACTTTTCCTGTAAATGACAACCAAGAATTATAATGTCTTACATGTGCTTAATACATATAGTCTTGTATCTTTTGCAATTAGTTGTTGATTAGCTAATATTGTTTATTATTATAATTATTTCTGTCTACTGCTAGTCAATGATGTCTTACTAATCAAATTTTCTCAACTCACAGGTCAAGACTACAATCACAGTTGATGGTAACGTTGTAACACAAAAACTGACGGCAATTGGCAAGCCCGAACTAGGTACAGCCACTTTCAAGAGGGAATACAATGGAGACGATCTTGTGGTGGTAAGTAATAATAATATTCCACAACTATCACACATCGCCATCTAGTCCCAAGCTAAGCAGAGCTTGTGTTATGGGTACTAGGCAACTCATTAACATACTTATATATTTCTAAATACATACATTATTATAGATAAATTAGACACAGACGCATAACAAATGATCATGCTCATCACACAAACATTAATCCTGGATGGGAATCAAACCCACGACGCCCGGCATAGCAGTCAGGGTCACTAACCACTAAACCAATATGCCAGACAATTACTCCTGAGTTTTCACTTCAATAAGAAAAGATATGACACAAGCATTTGAAAGTCTGAAATATATTCAACATCTAACTTTAGTTGCTATTTAACAAATCTGTGTCACAGTTTTTGCTTGTTTTTGTTAATACGAGGGAGGCCAAGAAATCTAAGCTGTCTCTGACTTATAACATATTCGTATGGTCTTATTAGTCATTGGGATGACACAGGGTGCCATACTAGGACCATGTTTTATTTATTTTTCCATTATTTATTTATTTCATTTGTCTCGACAAGAATTGGTCCTTTTGAGTTACACATCTTATGGGAACATGCTCTATGTTCAATTAAATAAACATTTTTTTTCTTGTTTTAGACCATCACTTCCGACATATGGGATGGAGTCGCCAAGAGGTACTACAAGGCTGAATAAGTATAATATTTAAGTGCAGCAGTTAGTTTATATTTTATTTATTAAAGAGATTTTTTTACTATTGTACTTTACATTATTTTTATTTATTAGCGGCCCGTCCCGGCTTCGCACGGGTGGAGGACCCGGTCTAAAACCCGGTCCCGATGATTACAAACACAACAAAAAAATAATTATCCGAATCGGTTAAGCCGTTTTCCTGTTATGTCGTGACAACGGAAAACGGGTTTCATTTTTATATATATAGATTATTCCCAGCCTCAACTTTTAGAAGCATGAAATATTAGAAAGTGCCAACAGTAGGTACTTCCAGTTGCCTTTCTTTGGAAAATACAATTTAAAAAAAAAATTACCTACACATAGACATTTTTCTAAATTTTGGTCCTGGCTTGAATTCAACTAATTTATGACGGTGTCTAGTAAAAAAAATAGGTGCGGCAATTTCATGGATCGGGCTCTGGTTATCAGCGTGCCTTAAAAAGTCTGATACGAAAATCATTAGATTCAACTAACCTCAGCTTGCTTCAAACAGCTCACATACATAGGGTACGTATTAAAATACCGAAATTTAAAAGACCGAATTTTAAAATACCGATGGACGGAATCCCGAAAATTGAAACGCCGAATGGTTGTTTGGTCGAAAGTTTTAAATCTCGAAAGTTCATTTGCCCGAAAGTTTAAAATCCTGACGTTTAAAAACCCGAAGTTTAAAAACTCGAAATTTAAAAACCCGGAGTTTAAAATGCCGTAAATTTCCTTCACAGGAGCAAGTCGACGGAGCCCCGCTCCGCGGGGCTCCTTCTTCTGCATGGTTAAAAAAAAAATAACCACGAAGAAGAGGATGGCGAGGTCTTTCA
This sequence comes from Agrotis ipsilon, assembly GCA_028554685.1. Lineage (NCBI taxonomy): Eukaryota > Metazoa > Arthropoda > Insecta > Lepidoptera > Noctuidae > Agrotis > Agrotis ipsilon. Next base: position 12,649,416 of record CM052974.1, read on the forward strand.
GACCCCGCCATCCTCTTCTAACCTAAATTGTCCGAGTCGGGGTGCCAGCAAGTCCCGAGGTTAGACCTAGTTCTAACCGGCTAAACCTAGGTGTAACCGACCACATGCGGTTAGACCTACGTGTATCATACTTATCTTCAGTTAGAACTAGGTTTAGCCGGTTAGAAGTCATACTTATCTTCAGTTAGAACTAGGTTTAGCCATCCTCTTCGTGGTTATTTTTTTTTAACCACGCAGAAGTAGGAGCCCCGCGGAGCGGGGCTCCGACGACTTTTTCTGAAATTTTTGTCATTTCACTGAACCAGTTAAGGGATCTGATCAAAACACTAGATTTGTTTAGGGAAATGATAAAATCGTGTTGTTATTTTAACATCATTTGTTGTTTGATCAAAAACCGAGGTTTTTGATCAAAAACATAACGACTATCGGCATTTAAAACTTTCGGTATTTTGAATTTCGGTGTTTTGGACGTCGGTATTTCAAACATAGGTATTATGAACTTTCGGTATTTTGAATTTCGGTGTTTCGGACGTCGGTATTTCAAACATAGGTATTATGAACTTTCTGGATTTTGATACGTACCCCATACATAGCCTATTGAGAAACTGACCTTAATGCAAATTGACAATTTGAATATTTGGGATGGTGTTGATTTATGGATTAATGAATGGATGAAATTTGACAAAAAGATGGAATGCAATCTGTATTGTCACACAAAAAGGTTTTAAGGTTTTATCGCATTATTACAATCCTCTGGAACATAATTATAACGAACTCCACCTAGGTGACGCCGCTAGCAACAGAAAATTGCTTATAAAAAGATAGTCTATTATCTTGTTGCAGTTCTAATCCGATAAGATAATAATGAAGTTTATGTGGACAATCGTATTTTTATCAAATTAGGGTGTGATGTGATTACATGACAGAAAATATTGGGCCAAAAGACAAAACTTTTTTTTAACGTGGTAAAATCATCAAATGAGTCAACCCTTACTGTCAGACTTGTACTGACTAAAATCCACGGTGTCCTTCAATAGCCCTTTATGTTCCGGGGTCACGGTGATGGGATAAGTTCCGCTACCCTGGCAGGCTTTGGCGCTCTGAGCGGGGGCCCCATCATTCATCATCATTGCTGACGCTCTTTGTGGAACACGACGCGCCGTCGACCCGGGTATGGTCCATGGTCGAACAGCGAGTTGCCGAGTTGACCTTTACTTGCCGCCCGCATGCCCGCGCAAAAGACAACACTGCTGAAATCTACGAGTACGTGATCTTTGCCTAAAAATACCATCCCAGACGCAAATGCGATTGCCAGATTCTAAACACTTAGATTAGACGCACTTCAAGGCTTAAGAGGAGAAGACCTAGCCAATATGGTACAATCACCAACGTGGGCATTAACCTAATAACCACAATAATCAAGGACAGTGTTGTAGAGGAAATTCTAGAGCAAATTATCGGCCTTCATACAATAATCAGCGAAGTAATAGAGGTTCGAGATAGTGAGGAACACACATTTCGAATAGAGAAAGTAGCTGACACGACTTAATGAGAACATTGAATCAGTATTTTCGATCGTAAGTATTTTATATTATCACTATTAGCTGTGGGCGTAGTAGTCAGGGCTCCACATATACTATGTGGAGCCCTGACTAGCCAGCCAGAAGGCGTCGCGTCAGACCTCGAGAAGATGGCGGAATGAGCTGGACAAAACTAACAACCAGTGGCACACACTAGCTTTAGATCGAAATAGTTGGAAGTCATGGGGAGAGGCCTTTGCCCAGCAGTGGGATGATACGGGCTGACAGTAACACTATTAGCTGTTCCGTGTGATTTCACTTTCCTGCTTTATAGGCAGTAGTGTGCTGTTATATCCTCAAATACATTAGATATCCAAAACACAAAGAAAGCGGTTCTAAAAAAAACGCAACAAGGAAGTCCTGGATCATAAAACATGTTTTCCCAACTTTCATTGAAATAATAGGTACGATGTCAATAACAGCCCTAATTTTCTGTTTATACACTAACTAAAAGCGGGTACTGTGGCATCATTTTAGAAAGTTAATGTGACAAGAAAAGCTATTTTGTAATAATGCCAACCGAGTGTCATACATTTCTAAAAATAAGCGGGAGTTGGAAATTTTACGAAAAATCTTAAAAGTTCGATAACTCCAAAACCAGTCAGTTTGGACCCAATGTTGGCGGGGTTAAAATTGTTGCAAATAAGTTCTGATAGTATCTATCACCTATTTAAAGGACTGCGCCCAATTACAAATCACGCTGTAGGTATACAATGCTTGCAGTATGTGTACACGTTTGTTTATAACTTCTGAAATAAAAAAATATTATTATAACTTCAGAAGCTATTTTAGAACAAAAAAATCGGGTAAATCACAAATTAAATAGCGGTGACAGCTCGTTTGTCCTGCCTGGAGTCCATTGACTAATTAATAATACTGTATTAACCAAGCTATCCAATATAAGAAAAACTTAAATATGGTTAAAATAAATCGATGTACATTATTATTTCTCATTGTTAAATTGAAGATCAAAGGTGTTTTCGTGGATCAATGCACTTTAGTTGACTCATAAGCCTAAATAAAAGATGACCCGTCACGAAAAGTAAGCAATTTTTTGGCTTAAAATCTTAACCAATATTATTTACGTGTGATATCAGAAAATAATTAACTGGCCTGAGAAAATAATTGACTGGCCTGTTGATCTAGTGGTTAGTGACCCTGACTGCTATGCCGGAGGTCGTGGGTTCGATTCCCACCCAGGACAAATGTTTGTGTGATGAGCATGATCATTTGTTCTGTGTCTGGGTGTTATTTATCTATAATATGTATGTATTTAGAAATATATAAGTATGTTTATCAGTTGTCTAGTACCCATAACACAAGCTCTGCTTAACTTGGGACTAGATGGCGTTGTGTGATAGTTGTGGAATATTTATTTATTTATTTATTTATTTATAATATTGATAGAGTCCTAGATAAAAAAATGTCCACATTGATAGCAGGCCACAGAGAAAATGAAGCCCAAAACTCGGGTAAAAATTTCCTGCGTCGATTCCTACTTAAAACAAATGAACATCTCCTAAGAAACCAGTTAAATGTGCGCTCACTCACACATTTTATAAATAAGTCTTCATCATCATCATCAGCCGGAAGACGTCCACTGCTGAACATAGGCCTCACCCTTGGACCGCCACGCCGAACGGCAATTTCGCCACTTGCATCCATCGGTTGCCCGCGACTCTCACGATGTCGTCGGTCCACCTAGTGGGAGGGCTACCTACGCTGCGTCTTCCAGTCCGTGGTCGCCACTCGAGAACCTTTTTTCCCCATCTCATCATTCGTCATCATTTTTTAATCTAGGATAGAGTATAATATCATATCAGTCTGATTAGCTACTGTTTATAAGCCCGCAATGGCCTAATTTTTCTAGTCATTGCTTATCGTCTGCAATATCAACAGTCAACATGTCTTTCCTCGGCAAAAACTACATATTCACCAACAAGCAGGAGAGGTTCGATGAGTTCCTAAAGACTGTCGGTATGTACTAGTGAATTTTTCATTACGTTAATATCGGTCGCTTACGTTGATCGGAAGTACCAATACATAGACGTCACCACTCAACCTACTTCAATTTGTCCAATTTCTTAAATGGATTCTGAACCTCATCACAATAGTGGAAGGTTAATGCTCGATTGGTAAAATTTGACAGATTGGGGCAGGTCGATCTCTTGGCGTCTATGGATCGTGTTCAGTGCTATTTATACGACTGACGTGCTCACTGACAATCTTAAAAAGTCAGGCCTAAAATCAGCCTTACTTCAAAAACTTAAACATCTGTTGACTTTTGTCACTTGTTTAAAAAAAGTGTGACTGCAAAACGGACCTTATTTCAACGTCATAATCTGAAAGTTTTTTAGACAAGTGTTCAACAGACGTTTAAAAGTTTTTGTGGTATGTACCACTGTATATTTGTAACTTGATCAAGTCGTGACTTGTTTTTAAATATTTACTGATCGCCGTAATTTTTGCCGATCATCGAATTTTTAATATCTTTACTGATTGCCGTTGTAATATTTTATTATCGTAGGATTTGATCATTGAATACAAGTCAATTCTAACTTAGCGATAAACTTCAAATATGATGAGTTTATTCAAAAAATATCTTTCTGATCAGGTGTACCAGAAGAAAGGATAGCACAGATCCAGAATTTCGGTCCTCCCCAAAAGCTGGTGAAGGATGGAGACAACTACACATACATCACAATAACACAAGACGGTCCCCAGGAGACCAAATTCAAGTCTGGTGTAGAGTTTGATGATGTTGTTGGTACCACAAAGACACCCGTAAGTATAAAATAGCCGTATCTTAGGAGTAACAGAAGAATATTAGAATAGAACAGAATATACTTTCTAGAGTGTGAATCGTGTAGAAACTTAAAACGCTCTTTGAGATAAGAAGGGGTAGCAGGATTAAACAGAATATTAAAAGCGTTGTTATGATGTGCGTATTTCGGCGGATAGGTAACCAGTTGAATTTATTTCGCCTTTTTCTATTTACAGATCAAAACTACATACACAGTTGACGGTAACGTAGTAACACAAAAAATGACGGCAAAAGACAGGCCTGAACTAGGCACAGCCACTTTCAAGAGGGAATACAACGGTGACGAACTTGTTGTGGTAAGTAAAATACCTCTGTCATATCCACACATAAAACACGATATTACACAAGCATTTGATACTCTAAATCAGTTAAAAATCATGCGTTTAGGTATGGAAATTATTGAACGACTATATTTGGATTAATTAGACAAATCTGTGTCAGTTAGTGACGTCTTTTTTTTGCAAAAAAAGTAATGGGTATGATTTAAAAACTTTTTGGCGTAACAATGTCTCTGGGGTATCGCAGGGTGCCATACTGGGACCACATCCCACATGTCAATTATATTCGTAATATTGGTACTGCGAGAGATTATTAGAAAAAATGTGTGTTCCGTTCAAATGATATAATTATGTTTTTTTTATTTCAGACTATTACCTCCGACAAATGGGACGGTGTTGCCAAAAGGTTCTACAAGGCTGAATAAGTTAATTTAATTTTAGCAACTAGTCATTCAATTATTGATAAAAAAAAAAAATCATTTATTTTTAAGTACATTATTTTCGATTTTTTTGTTATTTTAAATATCCTCTATTCCTTATGAATTACTCACGAGTATTATTACCAACAGAAACACAGAATGCTATTCCAACTAAGTACAGTGATAAATTGCTTTCGTAAACTAAATTCCTTATGTGCACAAGGGTAAGGTACCGTTTAACAAATAAAATCGAGATTATAACCTATCTACACCTTACCGTCATTTTAATCAGATTAAAAGAAGGCAAAAAAAAACGGTCAAGTGCGAGCCATTCTTGCGCATTACAGGTCTCGTACAATTAAGCTCATTAAAGATTGTATTCTTTTTATTTTACCGTTGCTTCTGCTTTCTTTTTTGTTTTTTTAGCGTGGTAAAATTATCAAATGAGTCCTCCAACCCCGGGCAGGGCGATAGGGACTGTGTCAGACTTGTACTGACTAAAATCCACGGTGTCCTTCAGTCCCCCCGCGACCCCCGCCGGCTTTGGCCCTCTGAGAGGGGGCCCCGTCATTTTGCTGACAGCTCTTTGAGGCGCGCGTGGAACACGACGCGCCGCCGCCGTCGACCCGGGCATGGTCCATGGTCGGACAGCGAGTTACCCCTTACTCGCTGTCCGCATGCCCGCGCCTACGGTGGCCGGAGATCGTCTTGCGACGTCCGACGCCGTGGGCGTACACCACTGCGGTTGGGGCGGAGGGAGGGCGCTGTCCTCTCTCTCTCGCGGCCCGCCACCTCCTTCACGAGCATTACTGCTTCGCAGAAGGTGGCGACCGCTTCCCACTCCGTCTCGCTCCGCAGCATGGCTGAAACCAATGCCGGGCGCGAGAGGTCTCCGCCTATCACCGCCGTGAGGACACGTCGGTGCTCTGCCCAAGCTGGGCAGTCTTGCACCGTATGCTCTACTGTGTCCTCCGGGCGATCCTCACAGTGGTGACACCCAGGCGTTTCCTCCTTTAAGGGCAAGTGCCTAAACCTATTATACCATTAGCTGTAACAACAAATCGGCAGATTTAGTATTTCATATTTAAACCTGAGCCTTTATCACATTATGTATTTCTTCATAATCAGCTTCTTTTGTAATATTTTATGAATGAGAAAGTATTATCTTGACGTAGTTTTAACAAGAAAAAGTGAAGTCGATAGATAATCATGATCTTTTTCGGTCAGACAAAGGACCACGGCAACAAGTCTATGACGGGCAACAATATACGGACACTGGACCATCGCTCAACAGCGATGAAACCCATGTCAAAACTTTGAGGATGTTAGACCTTTCTTATTATGGCTTCGAATTCAAGCGCCAACAAGATATAGGTACATGCATAACATCCTCAAAGCTTTCATTCGGCATAGGTTTCATGGCCGTCGAGCGATGGTCAAAGATGATGCAAGGTCCTTTCTTAGCACACTGTTACTGTTTCAGAAACTCCAAAAGAAATGTAGGACTGCAGGTCTTATACTGATGACAGCCTCTTGTACGAGACAATACCTTAAACCTGGAACGTCCATAGGCTAAAGTACTGCTAACTAAAGTTTTTTTTTAATGTTTTCTCTTTAAATCTGTCATCGATATAATAGCCATAATCAGATGAGGTTCTAGTATGAGATTGCTGGCTAAAGTACCTCTTATTTAATCAGCAATGAAAAGGACTTTAGTTTGAGGAGCTCGTGGCTAAATAATTACAGCCGCACAGGCCGATCTTCTGGGTTAAGCCGCGCTTGCCGAGATTGGTCTGTGGATGGGTGACCATCCGTCATAGCGAGCTTCCTCCGTGCCTCGGAAAGCCGTTGGTCCCTGCTGTCATATGTAGATTTTTGACAGTCGTTACTGTTTGAAGCTCTAAAGCCTGGCAACCAGTCTTACCATGGGGTATGGTATTATCCAGTTAATTGGTTGTGGAGGTCCGACAGGCAGTCGCTTCATGTAAAATACTGATATCCAGCTGAATCTGGTTTGACTGGAATGGTTTGATGGGAAAAGGCTAGACAGATGATAATAGTTTATACATATTCAAAAACATAAACATAATTCCTGCTGTATTTAAGAGAATTGCCTTGTGGGATGGATGACGCCTTGCGATCATGGTCAGGTCACCAGTGTAATTTAAGTTTATTTAGATTACAATCATGGTGTCTGGATCAGAAACGTTTGCAAAGTATAGCAACGTGAATTTGTTGGTAGCAATACACTTCTTGAACTGATAACAACTTGCTGGTCAAAGTGAAAAAAAAAAGAAAATTTTTTTTGTCTACTAAATTCACCTTGAGAAGTCTTGCAAACCTGTTTATTAGGAGTATCCAAAAATCTCTATCACAAAAAAGGTATTTAATGTTCCCGTTCCCGAAACTCACAACAGACTTTATCGCATAAACAGATAAAACACACGGACCTAAAAGGGATAAAGTTCTAGAGCGAATTTCACATGTTGATCTTTAGGTCCAAGGCATGGGGTGCTAAGACAGGAAACCTCCACGTGCTCCCGTAGACTGGAGTTCCCTCTCGTATACGTTAGGGGGGAAGACCAGTTATTCGGGCCGGTGCACCCTGGGTGGGGCGGATACGGGCAAAGAGACCCCTTAGGCACACAGTGCCTAAGGAAGAGTTTTTGCCCGTATCCGCCCCACCCAGGGCTGCCCGGACTCATTTGATGATTTTACGACCTACAAAAAAAAGGTCCTAGACATGTTGATTTCTCCAGGATGTGTTTAACTGTACCGTGAGGAATTACTGCTCTGATTTATTTCAATAATTACCTAGTTATGATGACAAGTCATAAATTATCACACCTGATTAATTTCAATCACAACACGTAAGCATTTTTCAAAGATTAATTAAGTATTTTCTTAAACGTTCGAAGTCGAATATGATGCAACTATACATGCTTATGAAATATGATGTTTTATCATTTATCAACGAGATTAGCTTCTGTTTATAAGTCTGTACTGGCCTTTGCATCGTCATTATATTGCCAGTATCTAATATCAATAGTCACCATGTCTTACCTTGGCAAAACCTACAAGTTCGTCAAGCAGGAGAATTTCGATGGATTCTTGAAATCAGTTGGTATGTTATCTAGTCTATTACTTTTTTTTTAAGAGCATGTTAAAAGAAAAGTGCTGTTCGTGCGAAGAAATTACCATGTAGACAGACACATTGTTGCCAAATACCATCGCTGGCAATATCTGGATGAGGCTGTCGCAGGAGCGTGGAGACATATACCCTAAGAGAGACCTACCAGTACACTAGATGAAGTCAGTGATGATGGTGGTGAAGATTTCAGTGGTTTTAGGCCCGGTATCCACCAAAGCGGAGAGGAGAAGAGATGTGTTTGAATAACCAATCAGATGTCCACATCTCCTCTCCGCTTAGCTTCACTTTGGTGGATTACGGGCCTTAGTTTTTGAGTTTTAGTAGAAGTAGTTTTAGTTTTTGATGAATCAGTGATACAGTAAATTGGTGAATTTTATGCATCTTTTTTTACTTGAAGTGAATTAAACAATTTAGAATCAGTGTTAGTTAATTAATTAAAAGTTATAAAAGTAACCCTAACGGAGGCTGGAAGAAAATGCCTAAGGCATCAAGTCCTCCTTGTACTATGTTTAAATATGCATGAAGTTTAAATCAAGAATTAAATTAAAACTGTATCTCGCACAAATGTGATGAAAATTAACTTCAAGTAACACCATACCTTGGAGTTGTACTGTAGGTGTATTCGTGTAAAACTTTTCTGGGATTTTCACAGTTTCTCCAAAAAATGGTAATGCTAATTCTTTTTTCATTGATCCAGGTGTCCCAGAAGAAAAGATCCAACAGATCATTAAGTTCGCTCCAGACCAAAAGCTGGTGAAGGATGGAGACACTTACACACACATCACGGCTACACCCTCGGGTCCCAGTGAGACCAAGTTCAAATCTGGTGTGGAGTTTGATGATGTCGTTGGCCCTGAGAAGCACCCCGTTAGTATTTTCTAAGTATTCTGAGTCCTTCTCTGGCCAAAGTAGGCGCAGGCATGCGGGTGGCGAGTATTGGTCGACTCGCTGTCCGACCATGGACCGTGCCGGCTCGACGGCACGTTATGTTCCTCGCGCGCCTACAAGAATGTGAGCACAGAGGCTCTCCTTAGAGGGCCAAAGCCTGCAAGAGTCGCGGGACTAACAAATTTTAGTAACGACAAGTCTGACAGTCCGTCCTGTCCTGCCCTGGATGGGAGGACGAGACAGAGGACTGTAGAGATCTTGAGGACTTTCTACTACTTCAGTTGCACTATATAAATCTACAACCAAACTAATGAACGGTCTAGTTTCATACAGAATTTAGAACACTAACTTCATGAAATTAATATTAACATAACAAACATTTCTTTCAGATTAAGAGCGTATGGACCGTCGATGGCAACACAGTGATTCAGAAGATCATTGGCAAGCCAGAACAGGGCACAGCCACCTTCAAGAAGGAATACAATGGTGACGACCTTGTTGTGGTAAGTTTGACTATCTCACCTCCAACTGCAAACAAAAGATTTAACAAAAGCAAACGAGACCCTGAAGCTTAAAGATTTATTTGTAAAGAATCACTTTTCACTGACTTTACACGATTACTTTAGTTTCAATTAAATCTGGACTAAAGTATTATGACCTAGTCTATGAAAATCAGTAAGATTTTATTTGTAGTCCATTTCTCTCATGTAAAGTGATAAGAGTGTTGCAAGGTCGCATGTTAGGTCCATTCTTATTCATGAACCAAACATCAGTTCAATGGTTCTAAATAGTGTTCGATGATTAACTATGATATTTTGAGCTCTTGAATGCATTAATGTAGTGATTGTGGTTAGTTCGTTCTGTGAAAAGATGTTTGAGCCAAATCAAATGGGTATTTCATAAACACAGTGAGTGGACTAAATATTTATGACTTTATTTATCTTTTTCAGACCATCACCGCGGATAAATGGGATGGTGTTTCCAAAAGGTACTACAAGGCTGCATAATTTTTGTTTTATTTTTAACAACGTAGGTAGTATAATATTTAATTTATTGTGTAAATAATAAAAATAATTTAATTATTAAAAATTTTATATAATTTTCTTACCTTTCAACCCAAATTAACCTACAAATATAGGTAGGCAGAAACTATAAATCTACGATCTTAAAAAGATAGATAGATAGATAAAAGATTTATTTAGTGCAAAAGAGACACAAAAAAAAAGTTACTTATAAGAAAACATAGTAACAAGAAAATTAAATAATTGAAACAGTGACAGACAACACAAATAAAAAGAAGATTACCTAACATCACAATAATTTTAAAAAAAATGTGTGGTGTGTGTCTCAGGATTGCACTAAATGGGTATCCAGCTCAGCATGTGTCAGGATGATACCTGACGCTGATATTCTGCTGGATCCCTGCAGTGAAATACGGACGCAAAGCAGGTGCAACCACACAGTCATCGAAACTGTGCGGGTGGACAAGAAAAAAGAACAATAAAAATGTTGCCCCACACTAGGAATTTCTCCAGTGTCCAGTTCTCCAAACATATAAACTCACATACACAAACGCCCAGACCCGAAACAACTACTTGTAGGTCATACAAATATTTGTTCCGTGCGGGAATCGAACCCATGACACGCAGTGCAGCAGTCCAATCGCTCGGCCACAACGCTAACCGTGCCGCATTCAACGTAAAGTTGATTTCCTTTTTGTCCCTTTTAGTAAAAGTCCAATGTTATGATTTGATTTGATCTACTTTCTCAGCAGTTATTGGCGTTTCCTAATCTAATCTATGACTATACTAACTCTACACTAACTTAGGTACAAACATACCTACGTTTTTTACGGACGTAACGGACTAACAGCGAGTTACTAACCGAAAAAAAGGGGGAGATTCTCAATTCAACACGTATAATTTTAATCTCCATGTGGGCATGTTTTTGTTTTTCTCGCGTACTCCTTAGTGTGGGGTATCATTAAAAAGGTCTTCAAAAAAATATTGATAGTTTCCATTAACAATTTTTTGATAACAAGATTCGTTTGTGAAATATTAAGCTTTAAAGTTCTAAATTATTGCTCGACTCGCGTGTCCCACCCTCTACCAGCTAAACGGTTATGTTTGGGGGTGTAAAAAAATTCACAATAGTAGTATCTATAACGTAGTTTAAAGGAAAATTATCATGAATAAGTAGGCTTTACAAGTTTACGAGTAATAGTCGACCAACTTATAAAACGTACTTGGATAACATATTTTCCTAAACAAAATGTATCGGAGAACATGTTTTTCAACTGCAAATGTAAGTTTTTCAACTTTAATTAGTTAAAATTAAATTCAGCGAATGAGTTTAGTTACCTAGTTCGCATAAGTATTTTGATGGCCTTACACGCACTTGGCCGGTTTTTGACCATAAATTACTGATATAACTAAACAAATAGAGCAAAAGCGTTTTTCATGAAAGTTGCTACTTTTGATGATGGAACTGTCCGTTCCTCTTCTTCCTCGTGTCGATGAATCCTTTATAGTTTAAATTATATAATATGCTTATACCAAAACTCTAACTAACTAAACTAAACTGACCGTTACCGATTACTACATAGTCCAACAGTTTTAGGTATATTGAAAATTTTGTCGAATTGTATCATATCTATAGCTTATTTCGGATACTGGGGAGTCTGTAAGTCTAACAACCAGGTTTTGGAAGAAGTATACAAATCCGATGATGGGCAGCCGCAAAGTCCATCAGTAATTCTGTCTTACAAAACCACAAGGCTTGGCGTCACCAGGTTTTATTCTTACAGATCTCCAACATCATTTATTCACCATCCCTACCTTCCTACTTTTGCTGATCCATAAGATGATGATGGAATGAGAGTGCTACTGCAACTATATTGGGGTCGGCTTCCAGACGAATGAGATACAGCTGAATATCAGCATTTTACATGGAGCGACTGCCAATCGGACCTCCACAATCCACTATTCCCATGGTAACCCCATGGTAAGACTGGTTGTCAGACTTTTAGAGGTTTTGACTAATAGTGACAACTATCAAAGATCTGCAAATGACGTCGGAACCAACGGCTTTACGTGCTTTCCGAGGCACAGAGGAAACTGGCTATGACAGATGGTTACCCATCCACAGACCAACCTCGGCAAGCGGCTTAACCCTGAAGGTCGGCCTGTGCGGCTGTAATTATTTAGCCACGAGCCTCCAAACATCCTAAAGTTATTGTGAAACAGCTTAAGATTAAGCTGACATCATCCAATATGATTAATGAGATAAGAACTTGATTATTTTAATTAATTGAATTTGAAGAAAAGATAACGATTATCATTAAAAATTTTATATTTTAAATTGAGGTGGGTGCTGAGGAGAAAGAAAACTTTATCTTTTTTTCATTGCCCAGTCACTTTGAACATAATAGTAATACGAGATACCTCCGACCATCTGCGGCGATCAGTTTTATGTATAATTATATCGATGATGTGCTCACATTCCCGCACTGTGCGCGGATCATTGCAAAAAAGATTGGAGACGTAAGCCACATGCGACCACATGAACGGCAACTACAACGAAGCTGAAGCAATCGGCCTGGCCAAAATCGGTCGGATCGCATAACCATCATCAAAAAAAAAAAATCAACAACCCTAGAAATAAATATTTTTATCTGCCGTATGTATATTTACTTCAGAGCGGCTTTACTTCATATTTACTTTATTCCTTTCTTTGTCTATACCATTGATTGCTAAGCACACAATTTTCTATTTATATGTTGCACCGCGGCCAGTGCAAAAAGAGGGCGGGACGCTAGAAAAAAAAATAGGTTAAGTACTTTCTTTAATGGACTTTAAACCTATCGATAAAAAGTCGAATAAAATAAACATGACCTATAACAAAAGATAGCCCATAACATGGCAAATCACGACACGTCAGCGAAATTTCTATGAACTTAATCATTTTTTTCAGCCATTCGGTTGTAATTTTTCCTATATCCCTTATCTTTATCGGGTAGATTAGGGGTCAGATATAAGGCTGGGTCGACCGTAATATCGTCATTCGACTCAGACCGTCAGATCGCCACAGAAACACCAATCAACATGTCTTTCATCGGCAGAAACTACACCTTCGTGAAGCAGGAGAATTTCGATGGATTCCTGCGCGCAGTCGGTATGTGTTACATTTATTTACTTTAGCCCCTTCGTCCACAAGGCGACGCAAGTCACCGACACCTTACGACTTTCGTATCCAGGCGACTATCGCGATACACGTTTGTAGAGGTTCGTATACAGGCACGCGTCAATGGACGACAAAGTCGTAAGGTATCGGAAACTTGCATAGCCTTGTGTACGTTGGTGCTGGGATTGGTACTGTCTCACTGCTGGGCAAAGGCCTCCCCCAATTCTATCAAGGAACCCAATCTGATTTCAGCCTTCCTACCAACTTCTATAATGTCAGTTTCGTAGTGTTTCGCACCCTGTCTTCTCTTTTCATTCAGAATACTTCGTTTATTTTACCTTTGGCAACCTACAATAACTAAATACCTAGGTCAAGTTATGATAGACATTTTATCGCATAGTAATTATGTATATCCAAACAATTAATCTTATAAAATTTCTGGAAAATTATCTTTCAAACCCACAAAATTATTATTAAGTTTTCTTTCCATTCCATCTAATGAATTTGATGGTATTATTTGCTGTAGAAAAATTATTATTTATTGAACAATAAGGTAGTCACGTCCTAGTTAGACACAGGTGTAGGTCATCGTACACCAACATTTCGCGAGTTCCTTCCTTGTTATAAAGCATTTGAAATAGCTTTATAAAGCAATTTATCGCTTTTCCCTTGCTAGGAACCGCACCCATCTCCTCATGCTCACCAGAAGCGCTTTAGAGGAAATATAGACGCTAGACTAACGTGATAGTTTGTTCTCGATCTTTCTATCTCTAAACTTTAATGATAAGCGGTGTTACTAAGTAGTTTGTGTACTTTAGATTAAAAGCAGTGATTCGGTTTAAGTAGTGATAAGAAAGATTTTGTAAACTCTTTAGATTATATTCTAATCTATCCAGTAGGTAATTATTATTTGTGAAACGTTGCTACATACATTGGAATTTCTCCTAAATATTTCGTGTTTGCGTTTACAAACATTGAAATTCACATAATCAAACACTCAGACCCGGAAAAAATACTTGTAGATAGGTTAAAATATTTGTAAGATATAAATCACGATACACTGCGCAACAATCAATAGCTCAGCCATTCCTCCAACTGTACCTAAATATCAGTTTAATTCCAAGAGTGCTTGTTTATTTATGCCTTCATGTTTCCCTGAAAACTTGGAATCTGACAACAAAGATGTATCAGGAAAGACCTAGGCTAGTCAAATAAACGTTTTTTCTTTCTTTCTTTTCTTTCACCAAGCAGCAGGAACACTGACTTAACATAATCAGCATAGCGTCCCCTAATCCCAACAGTTTTTTAGATTGGGACAAACCCACAATTATTATTCCAAAAAACACTGCAACTCCTGAAAGCCAGAATCATCAGTGGTAACCACCAGTAAAGCGGCATGACAATCAAGCTCGACGTGTCCCCGAGAATGAATTTACCCGTCTTGGATCCTGCAACGAAATTAATCAGAAAAGAATAGTAGAGGAGTAGGAAAACTTCGTTTCCACTTCCATCCATGTCAAGCAGGAGACAGAACAAAACCAACATCCCCATTCTATTTGAAAATGGTTGGATCCATAGGTCCAGTAACTGATGTACCTATCTAATACTTTCCCGTTTTATCAACCAGGTATCCCCGAAGACAAGATCGAAGTGATCCTCAAGTTCAGCCCTGACCAGAAGCTGACGAAGGATGGAGACACCTACACCTACCACACTCGTGGATTTGAGGGCCCCAAGGAGGTTAAGTTCAAGTCTGGTGTGGAATTCGATGATGTTATCGGCGCTGAGCAGACCCCCGTAAGTACCTCTATTATTTCGATTATAGAAGTTATTTTTTGAGGTGGGATAACATTTCATCCCGCTCAGGGAATAGTCGAAGGGACTTTCAGACTCGTGCGGACTAAAATTCAACGATGATCTGTCAATTGCTCTTACATTCAGGCCCGCGAAAACCTCCCCACAATCTTAGCAAACATTTCGGCCTATCGAACCCCAATCATCGAATGCTTATGTCAAATCTAGAAAAATTATATCTGAGTTATTTCCACTTGTCTAGTTCCCGTTGTAAATAAATCTTCACAGTCAGCTTTTTTTAAACGTTGCTTCACACTGGGAATTTCTACAGCGTCGTGTAAATAAACTCACATTTACAAACGCCCAGACCCGGAAAAAGTAGGTACCTACTTGTAGATCATACAAATATTTGTTCCGTGCGGGAGTCGAACCCGCGACAAGCAACACAGCAATCCAATCATTCGCTAACAGTGCCGTCAAAGTTTAGTTTATCTACTACTTCATTTCACCGAGCTCTGAGCAATCTACCAAATTAAGCTATACCTTAAGATATATGTTGTACTAAATCCATCTCTATTTGTTACAGATTAAGACCACATACGTCGTGGACGGCAACACAGTGACACAGACCATCGTCGCCCCCCAGGGTAAAGCCACCTTCAAGAGGGAGTACACCGGCGATGACCTCATCGTGGTGAGTTCATATAACCTTCTTAACTTCTCACTCATGCATTTATGTGTTTGCGGACACCTCGAATCAGCAGAGCAGTGATGGCCCCGACTTACGAGTTCTAAGATCTTGAGTTTGAACCCACTCGGGCGCATTACTTTGCGTAATTAATTTATTTAATCTTCATTGCTCTCACGGTGCAAGAATACATCTTGAAGAAACCGACCAAAAATTCGAAAACATATTTCATCAACCAACCCACACTATCTGCGTTGTGGATTACGGCTCAATCCATCTCACTGAGAGGAGGCTTGTGTTCCAGCAGTGGGAACATTATAAGTTGATGACGTGCGCCCAAAAATGTGTGCACATTTATTCCAAACTGTCCAGTCAGTGCAAGCATTTGTCAGTAGGTAATGTAAAAAATCATAGGAACATAACTCAACGAGCGTCGAGCTCAGTTGATCAAACAAATGCCGCAATGTTGTTAAACTTGCATGCAACGCTCATGCAATTACTTGCATAAAATGAGGCTTATTGCTAATACATTTATTATTTATGTAATTTATTGTCGTCACTAAACAAAATCATAATTTTATCATTCACATTACGACTGTCACGACTGAACATAATATTATCTACTATGACGTAATTTCACGCCAATTATGTATGAGAAACATGTCAATATTCATTGCCAAAAAATATATATGTAGGGTAGTTACCTAATAATTGAGTTACTTATCGATATACCCAATTATCGATATAAGTACCTCTACCTATCAATTTATTATCTATCAGGCCATTACTGTTAACAACTGCCTTTACTCAGATCATAATATCATGCGATATACTGATATAATTATGTTGATGTCATCACATTTAATCCTCGAAAGGTTGGGTAGAGATGTACCTAAATGTACAGTCAGCAAAATAGGCTTGCAGACAGAAAATTTCAAACGATTTTCCTGTATTATACGCTTGCTTGTATGCGATTTTTGGTGTTATGTTACATGCAGTCAAAGTTTTTGTACGCCAGACACATGAAAACTTATAACACGACATTTGAAAACCTTTTGATACTTGCTGCCTTCATTCTTGTTTTGCTAACTGTACTAGTCCTATGAAATGGTGAATTTATTTTTTCAACATCCACATATTAAAACTCCGGGCAGCTTCTGTGAGAACTATAAGCCTGGGTATCGAAGCAAGGACCTCTAAAACCAATGTTTTAAACATTATTTTTTTTCTTTATTTTTCAGACTATCACTGGTGACAAATTCGACGGTGTCTGCACGAGGTACTACAAAGCTGCATAAATTATTGTTTAGTTAGTATTTTAATTTAATTTTGTAAGAATAAATACTTTTAATATTTAAATTGTTTTTGCTTATTTAACCCCATTGTCAAACCCTGACCTACCACCATGTTTTTACTATTTGAGGCCCTTTTTACCCGACTGCGCGACGCAAAGGAGGGTAATGTGTTTATCAGTCTATGTATGTATGTTAGTTTCTATGTGCCGTTCTAGAGATCAAACGCGTAGGCCGATTTTGATAATTCAATCGATAGTGTCACTAAATAATAATAATAATATCGTTTATTTGCATGAAATATGGTTTTTACAGATCTTATAATTTAATACATAGTACTTCATATTCCGCCTACTAAATTCAGCATGCAAATTTAGGTTGTGCCATAATTTTAATTAGTTACGAAATAATCGTAATCATTTGAATAATTTATGTCACAATGAGAAAATGACATGAAATGACAATACAAATATCAAACTATGAATATTATACATGCCAAACTTAAAGACTTAAAGACATGACAGTAATCAAACCTCTCGCGCCCGTCGCTGGTCGCGACCATGCTGCGGGGCGAGACGGTGTGGGAAGCGGTCGCCTCCTTCTGCGAAGCAGTTCTGCTCGCGAAGGGGGAGGCGGAACGCGTGAGAGAGAGGGCGTTATCCTCCCTCCGCCCCAAACGCAGTGGTAGACGCCCACGGCGACGGATGTCGCAGGACGATTTCCGGCCACCGTAGGCGCGGGCATGCGGGCGGCGAGTAAAGAGCAACTCGTCGCCCAACCCATGGACCATGCCCGGGTCGACGGCGCGTTGTGTTTCACGCACGCGCGCCTCAAGGAGCGTGACGGGGCCCCCAACAGAGGGCCATAGCCTTGCCGGGGTTGCGGGACATACGTATACCGCGCCCCAGGTACACAAAAAGGCTACTGAAGGATACCGTGGATTTTAGTCAGTCATGTCTAACAGTCCCTCCCGCCCTGCCCGGGGCGGGAGGACTCATTTGATGATTTTACCACGTAAAAAAAAGGGGTAGGTACAGTGTGGTTTTTATTCGGTAAGAGTTCCGACATAGAGCGATTCTTATCTAACTAATATTATAAACGTGAAAGTTTGGTTGGATAGATGGATGTTTGTTACTCATTATCTGCCTAGCCTTTGCGAACTATCTTGGGGTCGGCTTCCAGTCGAACCAGATGCAGCTGGATATCACTGTTTTACGTGGAACGACTGCCTGTCGGACCTCCACAAGCCAGTAAGGGGATAATACGATAAACCATGGTAAGACTGGGTATCAGACTTTAGAGCTTCTGACTGTGATTAACGACTGTCAAAGAATTACATATTACAGCCGGGACCAACGATTTTTATGTGCTACCGAGTATGTTTGTTACTCTTTCACGCAAAAACTACTTAACTGATTTAGATAAAATTTAGCACACAGATAAATTATAAACTGAATTAACTCGTAGGATAGTTTTTATACAGATACTCTTTCACGCAAAAACTACTGAACAGATTTCGATAAAATTTGATATCTACACAGATATTTTTTAGCCTGAAATGACACATAGGATAGATTTTATCGCGATTTTATCTTCCCGTAGGATATTTTCAGTCGAAGCCGCTAGCAATAGCTACTCAGTTATATTTATTACTAACCCAATTAATAATACCCCAATTTTATCAATATTTAACAAACTATAATCAAATTCAGGTTATGGGGACACGCAATCATGGCGCTAAACGTTAATATCTGGTTGCTATGGGGTTATAGATAAGCTTATCACCCATTTTCTTATCTACAATCACTGAATAAACCCATTATCAGTAATGATGACCACACCTCATGTTATAATTATGATAACAGGTTTTTTTCTGATTAGATTTGTTGGAAAACGGGTAGATAACTAGTTCTTAGGGTTCTGTTTAGCGAGAGGAAATCTGAAAGCCTTTAGATACGGTACTTTCTGGTGATCAAAATCCATATTTTTTTATTTGAATTAGGTACAGAATAAATCATAATTATATTTAAATTCACATATACTCCGGGAAAATAACTGTAGATTATCTGTAAATCCCACAAATAAATATTTTTGTTGAAATAGATTTTTTTTCCATCTAACAAGGGCTCGAGACACCTTTTCGCAATTTTTGGCAATTCCTCGGATATGGCCAATACCATCCACTCGGAAAAATCATCGTGTATGCTATTATTATAATTAGAGGTTGTTAAAACTTTAATCGCGAAACTATATTACAATAGGATAACTACGTTTTTCCGACGCAGACGTCGCAAGCAGAAGCAACAGTCTCGCTGTCCGACCATGGACCATGCCCGGGTCGACGACGCGTCGTGTTCCACGCGCGCCTCAAAGAGCGTCAGCATAATGACGGGGCGTCACAGAGGGCCAAAGCCTGCCGGGGTCGCGGGACTTATTCCATCACCGTGACTCCGGTACATAAAGGGCTATTGAAGGACACCGTGGATTTTAGTCAATACAAGTCTGACAGTCCCTCCCGCCCTGCCCGGGGTGGGAGGACTCATTTGATAATTTTACCACGCTAAAAAAAACAAAAAAGAAAGCAGAAGCAGGTAAAATAAAAGAATACAATCTTTAATGAGCCTAATTGTACGGGACCTGTAATGCGCAAGAATGGCTCGCACTTGACCGTTTTTTTTTGCCTTCTTTTAATCTGGTTAAAATGACGGTAAGGTGTAGATCGAATAATCTCGATTTTATTTGTTAAACGGTAGTAAGTAGCATAAAGATAAAAGTATTTTGTAGAGCAATACGAGATTTCATTGCAATAAAAATGTAGGACAATAATTTAACCGACTTCAAAAAATAAAGTAGTATTCTTATTAAATACTAGCTGTGCCCGCGACTTCGTTCGCGTGGATGTCGGAATTGAACAATGTATTTTTTAGTTCTAAGCGCTTAATTGAGCCCACGTTTTTCATATAAACCCTGTATTTAGAATTTTCGTAGATTTATCAAGAATATTTGACACTTCTATTCCAGGTTTATGTAGGACTGTTTTCCTAATGCCCGCTCTATGCACTCCACTCCACTGCACTCCCCTACGCTCCACTCCCATCCGTTCCCCCCCCCCATCCACTCCCGTCCGCTCCATTCCAGTCCATTCCAGTCCAATCCAGTCCATTAGATCGAAGAAGTAGAAGTTAGATCGCGCGACTGACGTACGAAATCAATGTGTGAGACCAAAGTGCACCCGTAATTTTACTTCTGAAACACTTTAAATTCAAATATCTTTGGATAGACTGAACCGATTCCAATGAAACAAAAACTAAATTCCTCTTCAAGTTACGCTTCATCGTTGTGTATAAAAGTTATCTACATTAGTTTCGTACATTTTACGTGATACCTGGACAAATACACAGACAAACAGATAAACAGACAAACAGACAAAAATTCTAAAAATGCTAGAAATGGGTTCTATTGGTTGTCCTTTAATACCCTGGCTATATTTTTTGAGTTTTTATTTAATGTACAAAAATACATTTTCTACAGTTTTATTATATGTATAGATAGATATAGATATAGATAGATAGAAGTCCTTCGAAAATCAACGTACGTTTATAATGCAGCTACACGCATTAATTTTCACCTCTAACTGAGGTAATTTGCAGTCACCATAGGAGCGAGTATGCGGACAGCGAGTAATGGGCGACTTGCCGTCCGATCATAGAAGGAAAGTCGCTCATTCCTAGCCATTTTTAGACCAATAAAAGGAAATTTCAAATAACGTATTTTATTTACAATATTTACAAGATACATACTTTTATATTCGAATTTAATGACTATTTCAGCGGCGGCCAATACAAGCTTACTTCGTTATGAGCTGACTCCGGCACCCATTTCAGATATTCGTCGAGGAGAACTGAAAGAAAGAAATAAAAATAAGCATAATACATACACGCTTGCATTCATCACAAGCTGTTTGTTATATACAGGGTGAATTTTCCAACTGGGCGTGGATGGCTATCTCTGAAACTATGAGGAATATCGAAAAACGTTGAACGGAGTCTCGAGGCCGATTTTGACGAAAACTAAAACTGCATCATTGGATTTTAGAAAAATCAATAATCCTGGCCAGGAATCGAACCTGCTGATTTCGGAAAAAAAACACACCATACAATACAACACCATTCGATGACACAGACCTCCCAAAATTCACCCTTTATAAATAAAACAAATTAAATAATTAGCTTTACTTTAACATTTACATAAAATAGAAAATAACGGACACATATTTTAAACTAGCTGTGCCCGCGACTTCGTTCGCGTGGATGTCGGAATCGAACAATGTATTTTTTTAGTTCGAAGCGCTTAATTCTGGCCACGTTTTTCATATAAACCCTGTATTTAGAATTTTCTTAGATTTATCAAGAATATTTGACACTTCTATTCCAGGGTTATGTAGAACTATTTTTCCTAATGCCCGCTCTATGCACTCCACTTCACTCCACTCCACTCCCTTCCGTTCGACTCCCCTCCGCCCCACTCCCCTCCCCTCCATTCCAGTCCGTTCCAGTCCGTTCCAGTCCGTTCCAGTCCGTTCCAGTCCGTTCCAGTCCGTTCCAGTCCGTTCCAGTCCGTTCCAGTCCGTGCCAGTCCGTTCCAGTCCATTCATATTATGTGAACCGATTACGATGAAACAAAATACATAATGTTATTTCAACATAAACACGTCTATTCCAGGTTTTTTTTAACGCCATCTGCCGTGCGTTGAAATATGTATTTATTTGAATAATGTAGTTTTTCTATTCGAAGTTAGATCCACATTGATTTCTTACGTCAGTCGCGCACTGACGTACGAAATCAATGTGTGAGACCAAAGTGCACTCGTAATTTTACTTCTGAAATACTTTAAATTCAAATAGATAGACTGAACCGATTCCAATGAAACAAAAACTAAATTCCTCTCCAAGTTACGCTTAATCGTTGTGTATAAAAGTTATCTACATTTATTGCGTACATTTTATGTGATACCTGGACAAATACACAGACAAACAGATAAACAGACAAACAGACAAAAATTCTAAAAATGCTAGAAATGGGTTCTATTGGTTGTCCTTTAATACCCTGGCTATATTTTTTGAGTTTTTTTTTAATGTACAAAAATAACTTTTCTACAGTTTTATTATATGTATAGATATAGATTTTGTAAAATCAATGAATATTATAATAACGCATCGAAATCGAGAGTGGGGGCTCGTGACGTCAAATTCAATAAAAAATGCAATAAATTGTGACATATTGCCAATTTTGAAAACGTCGTACTTATCTCCGTCAATTTT
This sequence comes from Agrotis ipsilon, assembly GCA_028554685.1. Classification (NCBI taxonomy): domain Eukaryota; kingdom Metazoa; phylum Arthropoda; class Insecta; order Lepidoptera; family Noctuidae; genus Agrotis; species Agrotis ipsilon. The sequence goes on from CM052974.1 coordinate 12,671,833, forward strand.
GGTTTACGTAACAAAAGAAAAAATTCTTATCAAATATTTTTTGATAGTCTATCTAACGGACTAATTATAATTTTTCAGTCAAAAAGACAATATTTTAGTCTTTAAAAATACTTACAAGTACTATGTTCCTCCCAGATACTCTTCAACGCTTCTCTAGTCCCCGCGCGCTTCGCTATGAGCGCTTTCAGAAGCACCTCAGTCCTGGGCTGGAGCTTGGCCCAGCTCTTGACCATCGTGGACGGAGGAGACAACAGGGAACTGGTGTATTTCTTTAGTTTAGGGAACACAGCGCCCTCTAGGAGGAAGCGGGCGAACCATCTGCAGGAAAGAGATATTATGAGTGTAGGTATGCTGATGACGCGACGCGACGCGATCGATTCCAACTACAAATGAAAATCATCCTTAGGACTACGACATATGACGTAAAATGTGCGGTTTTCTACGAGAAGATGAAAAACAAAACACGCTCGCTACGACGTCAAGTAAATCGAATTGTATCATTATATCGTAGTAGCAAGGACGATTTTTAGTTAGTAGAAATTGAAAATCGCACGAGTCGCGTCATGAGCAAGCTCCCTAAGTGTACATGAGTATGGAACATGGATTTTGTAAAAAAACTTTAATGTCCTACTCGTAAAGTTGAGTTTCAATTACAACCTCAACGATATTATTGTCATTTTAATAACAATTAATTTTTAATTGTCATTCTGAAATTAATCTTGTTAACAAGGGAGTAATTTTAGATACTGTTTGTTTAAGAAAAATTGTCAGTTCAATATTTTTCATTGAGTGAAAGAGTTAGCTAATAGTCACAATTTCTCCTGTATTGTGTGTACAGAAGCCAGCAGGTCAACCTACCCAAATCTTTTAAATTTTACGAATCGAATATTAACCTTCCGTTATTTATTTAATGTTCGGAAAGCTTACAGACTAATACATAAGTTATTAACAACAATTGAACTGACATTTGCCATTTACAAGCTTTCATAAGTAAAAGTTATTATTATAAGGTTGAAAATCTATTAAAGACATTTGACAAATAAAGATAAGTTGATGTGCTAATGTCTAAAACAACCATCTTATTTCACATTTACATTTTATCCGTGCGGAACGCGCGACACGCGCTATAGCAGCTAATCGGTTAACCGCTGCAAAACTTGCTATCAAATTACTCATAAGGCTACGCAGCTAATGATAAACTTACCTGTATCTTTCAATCTTCTCAGGGAAGTCCACTTCAGCTAGAGGCAGTTCCCATCCTGCTTTACCGAAGGTACCTTTGAAATGACACTTGACTCGACCGGATTTCTCGTCGTAACGCGGAGGCGGGTCGTCCAAGGGTTCACCTATCAATAAGACAGAATTACAGAATAGGTATGATTATAGCATCGATACATTGAAAATCTATTTAATCCGTTTTTTTGTTTTTAATACGTGGTAAAATCTTCAAATGAGTCCTCCCACCCAGTGCGGGAAGGGACCCCGCTGTCAAATTTGTACTGATTATAATCATCGACGTCCTTCAATAAACCTTTACGTTCCGGGATCACCGTCACCGTCACCGTCCCATGGTGACGGTTACCTGAAAAGGCAGTCCCGTGACCCCGGACAGGGCCATGATAACATACAGCCTCGCGACACCGAAAAAATATGAATAAAGGTATAAATCTTGCTAATAAAAAAAAATGGTTTAGCAGCTAAAACGTAGTCTTACCTAAGTTACAAAGCTGCGGCACCAACAAAGGCAGCCACTCCGGTTCTATAGCAGTGACGTTCCTCATGACCATCTTCCTCCTCTCCTCAGCACCAGTCTCGTACAGCTCCTGGAACACCACCCACTCCGGTATGGTCTTCCGAAGGATGGACTCTGAATGAAGATGTACTGGTTCTTCCAGTTCGCCGCAGTGGTACGCGTATTTGAATTTCCGTTTGTCTTCGCCTGGTAAAAGTTAATTTGATAAAGGGTCATCATCATCAGCATATAATGTTCCCACTGCTGGGACACAGGCCTCTTCTCTCTATGAGAAGGAGTAGGCCCAGTGCGGGTTGGTATATGTCACATGTCTTCCAATTTTTGGTTCTAAGACATGTCGGTTTCCTCACGATGTTTTCCTTCACCGTTTTGAGAGCAGTGGTGATGAATTACATAAAGTAATGCATCTGGCTGGGTTCGAACCCAAGGCCTACAACTCGTGGTCGTGGGACTTATCTCAGTACCGTGACCTCGGAACATAAAGGGCTATTGAAGGACACCGTGGATTTTAGTCAGTACAAGTCTGACAGTCCCTCCCGCCCTGCCCGGGGTAGGGGGAATCATCTGATGATTTTACCACGATAAAAAAAAATACCTACAACTCGTAAGTCGGGTTCGATAACACTGGGCCACCATAGCTCAGAAGTTAAGTTGATAAAGCGTATTTGTGAAAAATAACAGATTGTGAGCAGGACTTGTACTTGCAGCCTTCTGCATCAGGACTTACGAAATAAGCCATCACAATATAATACATAACGTTTCAACAGATTTTTAACTTTACCCCAAAAGTATAATAGTAACATGTTCGATTGTGAAAATTTAACAGATTGCGACAAGTTAATGTTCTGGCGTTTGCAAAAACAACGTTACACTAAATCACATTTTCTTTTAGGCCCAAAAACCCAACTGTACACCATATATCAACTGACCTTGCTTAACTTCATCCAATGCAATCTTCTTCCCGACCTGGTCTCCCAGTCCACTGAGTACCAGCTGCCTCAACAGCCTCGCCTGGTTGTCATCCGGAGGCTTCATCTCCGGGTCTACCGTCACGTCCACTCCGGCCACGCTGAGATTGATCTCTGAAGTTAGCTGCTTGCGAAGCTTACGGATTTCTTTTATACCCTGGAGGTGAATTGAAAAGGGTTTTTTACGGTTTAATTGAAAGATAAGACCGTGTGGCAGACCATGCCTCATCATCATCATCATCATCAGCCTATAATGTCCCCACTGCTGGGACACAGGCCTCCTCTCTGAGAAAGGGAGTGGGCCATAATTCACCACGCGGGCCCAGTGCGGATTGGTAGATGTAACATATCTTCGAATTTTAGGTTCTTAGACATGCCGTTTTCCTCACGATATTTTCCTTCACCGTTTTGAGAGCAGTGGTGATGAAATAAATTACACAAAGTAATGCGCCTGGCTGGCGGGACCGATACCACTGGCCGACCATGCCTGGGTCACCCTAAAGAGCTGTCGCGAGATCTCCTAAGGTACCTAACCGTGACCTTGGTATGTAAAGGGCTATTAAAGGATCACAGGATGAATTTTAGTCTGTACCCACCCAGGGCAAAAGGGACTGTCAGACTTGTACTGACTAAAATCCACGGTGTCCTTCAATAGACCCTTGCGTTCTGGGGTTACGGTATTCGTAAGTCCCGTTATCCCGGCAGGCTTCAGCCCTCTAAGGGGGGGGGGAGGAGTAATTGTGCTGAAACTCTTTGAGGCGCGCGTGGAACACAACTTACCGTCGACCCGGGCTTAGTCCATGGTCGGACAGCGAGTCGGCCATTATCTTCAGATGGTACATTATATGAAAACGATGACACAATACATCGTTCAAAATGTTATGCTAATTCTGGAAGCTTAGTTATTGTGGGAGACTGGTGCCTAAACGAGCCTGTATTTCGGGACACCAGCAATCCGCCTTAACACATTATCACGTTACAATAACACTAGGTTGATACTGATAGGTGGACGGTACATGAAAAAGTGTCCATATTTACATACCTTTTCTCTAAGGCCATATTTGGCACAGAACAGCTGTTCTTCTCCCTTCACATACGCGTACTCGGCCGCGCCGATCGCTCTCAGTAACACTCCGGGGTCACCTAACAGTAACACGTTGCCGGTCGCCGGCCAGCTGTCCGGTTTACCTGACATTACCTGATAACGGTAATGTAAAATTGAGTTTTAACTGCTTGAATATAAGATCCAGAGTTGCAGAATGCTTGTACAAAAGGTGTGGGATGTGCAAGGAAATCTATAGTCGACATTTTGTGTTTCGATCTACTCGACACTCTCCGTCGTAGTATAAAAAAATAAACATACAACTGAAAATATACTTTCACAGGACATAATTAATGACAGGTATTACTACTCTTACATCAAACAAAAAAGGTAAAAGCAAAAAAATACAGTCGAATTGAGAACCTCCTCCATTTTGTGAAATCGGTTAAAAACTGGTGTGAAATGTTTTTATAATTATTTTAATGCTTTGTCTGGTCTATATATTTTTTTCTGTAACACTATTATTGGCAAATAAAATAAACTTAAAATTAAACAACCTAAGCTAGCAGTAAGGCAACTTACCTCAGGCACAGTCAACGCAGAGACGAGTGCAATAGTATAGGGTAGTAGGTTCTGTTGATGACTGAGAGCTAACATCTTGCCGTAGCGAGGGAGCAGAGGGAATGCTGATACCGCCTTGCCTAGAGGTGTTACTTTTAGTACCTGGGGAAATACATTACAATTATTTAATTATTTTTCACTCATTAACGCATGCGACGAGGAACGTAAAGATTTTTGAGGAAAGAAAAATTCAATTGCAAGTGGGATTTGAACCTGCGTCTTCTGGATAAGTACTCCAGACGCCATAATAATTACGCTACTTCAACTCATACTCAGAAGTTCAGCAACTCGTTTTGCGGTTAAATAGTTAAGTTTCATTCATTTAAAATTACGGAAAATATCAAATTAAATTAATGAATGAAATATTAAACCGATTGAATGATGTACACTGCGGCTACATATTAAGCTACTTATACAAAACCATTTTATTGTGGTCTCGCTTCTTATGGTCTGTCCGCATATTCCACAGTCAGTCAGTTTATACTGGTTTTTTATAGCGTGATGTGTAGCCGTGTGTACTACGCATGTTTTTGCATTAATATGCTTTTTTACTTTCTCAAAGTAACTATACTGTGACCAACTTTGAAAAAGAAACGAAAATCTTTAAACCGAATAATTTGTCGGCACGGTTAGCGCAGTGTCTGAGCGATTAGACTGCTGCGCCGCGTGTCGTGGGTTCGATTGCCGCACAGAACAAATATTTGTGTGATCCACAAGTACTTGTGCATGTGAGTTTACATGTTTGTAAACGCACCCACGACACAGGGGAAATTCCTAGTGTGGGGAAACATTTTTTTTAAAGTTCACACTGACCTCTTCCTCATCTTTCCTGATATTCTTCATGGGAGGTCTCTCAAGTATACCGAGTGCTTCCAGCCTCTTCTCAGCTAGTCGCAGCTGCATCCTATCCGGAGCCGTTGGGAACGGGAAGTTTACTACCTGTAAATGTATAAAAAAGTTATTTTACACCTTGTAATCTTCTAGTGGCCGAAATTGAACTATAATATAACTGATATACAACGTGTTTTATAATATCCCAAAAATCCAGGGTATACGTAAAGATGATACAAAAAATACTTCTATATTAGTTGCATAACTAGGGTAGGGCTTATTTTGATATTGATACTCATCACGTCTGTTGAGTTTTGCTTTTTTTTTATTAAATCATTTATGTTCGCAAAGATGTGGCCGACGGTGAAGTACGCTTGCTTAAAAGTAACCAATTCATAATTGTCCTAAAGACTCCAAGGTTTTAGCTGCCAGAAAATACAGGTAATACCACTCGTTAGCTGTGTGCACAATAAAGGTATCGGAAAACGCATTGTCGTATGTCTTGTAGTCCGATGATGGAAAGAGTCAGGCACGAATAAAGTTACGCATTTCCATCGCACACTCTCCGAAATGTAACCGATAAAAAACCGACAGGCCACACGGCGTCGATGTTCAAGGCTTTGGAGCTAAAAATCGACCAGAGCATCGTTACCGATAAGCCCGTTTATCAATTGACTAAGGTGCATCATTATCATAAGCCTATAATGTTCCCACTGCTGAGACTCAGGCCTCCTCTCTGAGAGAGGGAGTGGGCCGTTATCCACCACGCGGGCCCAGTGCTAATTGGTAGATGTCACAAATCTTCGAATTTTTGGTTCTAGGACATGCCGGTTTCCTCACGATGTTTTCCTTTACCGTTTTGAGAGCAGTGGTGATTAAATAAATTTACACAAAGTAATGCGTCTGGCGGGGTTCGAACCCACGACCTACAACTCGTAAGTTGGGACCGATACCACTGGGCCACCACTGCTCTCAGTGCATCATCAAGTTGGTATTTGGTGGACCCATCCCAGAGGTCAGAGCAGTACTACATGCATGACCGAACTACATGACTAATTTAATGGAACCATGAAACAATACCTTGTCTATCCCCATACACTTCATAGTAAGCACGAGGTCATCGACCGGTCTTCGACACAGATCCGGCGGGTGCTGTTCTGGACAGTCATGTTGGTACACTGCACTACTGTACAGTCTGTACGTGTGTCCGGCACTCACTCGTCCAGCTCGTCCCGCTCGTTGTTCAGCGCTCGCCTGTGACGTCCACACTACGCGCCATGCGCTTGCGCCGGTTATGTGGTCGTATATGCTGGAATGGAGAAATTGCTGGTAGTATTACATCACATGACGGAGGTACCTTTAGAAGGGCAAAGCCTGCCGGGGTCGCGAGTCTGAACAACAACCGTGACCCCGGAACGTATAGGGCGATCGAAGGATATCGTGAATTTTAGTCAGTACAAGCTTGTAATCTGTGGTACAAGTCTGACAGTCCCTCTTACCCTGCCCGGGGTGGGAGGTTAAGAAGCATTACATCACGCGCGTATTCGTTAAGCAGCTGCACGCAATAGGAAAATTTTAAGTTAATATTTTTAAATTAAGTTAGGGCTGATTTTTCAATAGTCAGATAACTTTTATCTGAGGAATAGAAATGGCGGTTTGACAACTTGTCTATTGAAAATATATCAAATCGCTATTTTTATTCGTCAGATAAAAGTTATCTGATTATTGAAAAATCAGCCCTTGAATTAATGAATATTGACAAAGATAATAACGTATTAAAACTCGAGACAAGGGGTCGTTTGACAGACACAGTCGCGGGACTGTCTCATCAGGTAACTATGACGCTTAATACTGATTTAGGATCACGGTTCTGACAGTCTCTCCCGCTTCCTGTCGCAGAAGGACCTGTGTCCCAGCAGTGGGAACATAATAGGCCGATGATAATATTCTTTTCAAACTTACCGCATTTTCTTCTTCCCACTGTCCACGACGTATCTCACAGCTGGGATAGTGATGGAGGTCTCAGCGACGTCAGTACTGACCACACACAGCCTGGCGCCCGGCGGGGCCTGCTGGAACACTCGCGACTGCTTGCTCTGACTGAGCATAGAGTATAGAGGGAGGACCCAGAGAGGTTGACGACAGGACTTTATGGCTGGAGTTAGGGAGTCTTCTGTATCTGGAGGGAATAGAGTGTAGGTGAAATAATAGCATCTAAATGAAATAAAATGATGAAATAAATCAAAAGAAATGATATTTATTTTTCCAAGTAGGTTATTATAAATAAACACTTTTACACGTCGTCTTTTTATAAACTAGATGAAGCCGGTGTTTCGTACCTGACTACTCTGAGAAGAAAACGCCGAAACAAACTCAAAGATCACTGTGTCTTTTAAAGTCCAGACATTATATTGGTCAAGTCATATCATAGTGGGATGTTCTTTTGAAGAAGGAACCACACGGATTTAAGTGCACCTGTCCAAGTGTCCAGTCAGTGAAAGCATTTATTAGTTATCGTAATTTTCAATAATTCATCTCTTGAATAATTCAAGATGTCCGTTACTGAAGTATCTATACTAAATATACTAAAAATTACTATAATTTTGAAGAGTTGGTTTGGTTGGACACGCTAATCTCAGGAACTACTAATTCGAAGAACTACCTTTACTGTTGAAAATTATAATGCGGTTCACAGATTACATCTACTTACTTATTCTGTGAACATAAAAATCAATACACTTTGGGAGATTCCCCATACTTACGACAGAACCTCAATTTTTTTTTTCCTCAAACCCACACATTTGGGTTACCTATGGATAAGTCTTCAAAAATGATATTGAGGTTTCCCCGTGAAATTTCTGGGTGGGATACTTTTAGCGTGTGAAACCGCTTTTTTTTTTTTAGCGTGGTAAAATTATCAAATGAGACCTCCAACCCCGGGCAGGGCGGGAGGGACTGTCAGACTTGTACTGACTAAACTCCACGGTGTCCTTCAGTAGCCCATTATGTTCCGGGGTCACGGTAATAGAAATAAGTCCCGCGACCCCGGCAGGCTTTGGCCCTCTGAGAGGGGGCCCCGTCATTTTGCTGACAGCTCTTTGAGTCGCGCGTGGAACACGACGCGCCGGGCATGGTCCATGGTCGGGTGGCGAGTGCCCTTTACTCGCTGTCCGCATGCCCGCGCCTACGGTGGCTGGAGATCGTCTTGCGGTGTGAAAGCGCTGGCAACAAGTAGTCGGTTATAACTTAAAATTGCTGAGCTATTGAAACCGTACCTGAATCACTGAGATGTCCCTCGCTATCTTCATCATTTTCCACCAACTCTGCTTGTCCGTCATCTTCGGGCATGTCATAGTCATCCAAGTTAATCTTAGGCAAGGTCTTAGACTTCTGCTTAGCTTTCCTACGCGCTTTTCGCGCACGTTTCATTTCTTTTTCTACCTGAATTAATAAGTTATTTTATTTAAATAAGAGCTAATTAGTAATAGAACTAGAATAATAAAGAAATTCAATTGATTTTTTTTTAATTTTTCAAAATGCGTTTTCATTTTTGTTGCCTTACTTTGTTGTTCAATGTCGTGGGTGCGTCAAAAGAACATGGTAAACTCACGTAGATAAACTACCAGACCCGGAATCATTAGTTCATACAAATATTTGTTCCATGTGGGAATTGAACCCGGATTACGCAGCGCACTAGTCGATAACTTGCTGCGTTAAACGTTCCGCCATTTTGAGATGATATACAAATCGTAATATCATTCATTCATAGTTCGGGCTCTTTGTCAAAACTTCTGTCGCTAAGGCCGAAACCAGGGGTTTCCTGCTTAAAGACTGGACCCTATCGTTCACCAATCATCACCAGTGGGATAGGTGAGTCGTCACCACTGATACAGGGAATCTGTACTGCCGATGCGCGGGTAGACCTCGAAGATATCCTATTCCGGATGAAGGGTGACCCGCTGTCCGATCACGGAGTCCGAGTCGAAGGAGCGTCGTGTTCCACGTGCTCTTTAAAGAGCTGTCAGCAATATGACAGAGCTCCCCTTAGAGGGCCATAGCCTGCCGGAGTCATCAAGTAACTAACCGTGGCCCCGGACGCAAAGGGCTATCGAAGGACACCGTGGATTTTAGTCAGTCCAAGTTTACTAGTCCCTCCCATCCTGTCCTGGGTGGGAGGACTCCTGTCATGATATTACCACGTAAAAAAAGGGGATCCCACCCACAATAGGATAATTCCTGAGAAAACAAATAAAATCTGTATACTACTCACCTCATCATCATCAGACTCAATATCTTCAGGTTCTGAATCCAGTGCAGCATCAGCGTCAGATACCTTCTTGGTCTTCGTTATCAACTTAGTGTAGTCCACATCTTTGCGGTATGGGAAGGCTGTTCTGAGTTTCTTGACTAGGTAGTGTACCTGGTGCATAGAAAGCAATTAGCTATTTGATGTAACAATACATTTTCAAATCTTATTAGTCCGTCATTTAGAGTTCTGAAAATAACGGACACGTATTTTTTCTGTTGCAAAATCAATGAATATTGACCAAGATATAACGCATAATAACTCGAGAGTGAGCTTGTGGAGTCATAATTCAAAATATCGTGCTAAATTGTGACGTATTGTCAATTTTGAAAGCATCGTATCTCTAAAAATTTCCTGTGCCATCAATAGCCAGAAAAATATGCACCTTTTTTCCAAGATGGCGGTCGCGGGACAAGGTTTGCGCTTGCTTATGACGCGATGCGACGCAATTCGACCGATATCAATTACTAGTGAAAGTCATCCTTACCACTACGACATATGACATTACGTGCGGTTATTATCTACGGCTAGATGAAAAATAAAACACGCTCGCCACGACGACGTAATTCATTCAAATTGCATCATTATATCGTAGTAGCAAGGACGATTTTCATTTTTAGTTAGTGGAAGTTGCAAATCACATAAATCGCGTCATAAGCAAGCTCGCTTACAAGCTGATTACTACTCCATATTGATAGTGCCACTAGGCTCTTCTCAATACCTTACCTCTTGTTGTCCTGTCACAAATATGAGTATTCCTCCCTCGGGAAGCCTGGTGTGAATTTTCACAGCTTTCTTATACGCTTCCTTTAGATAGTCAGGATTCGTGTTCTTGTTGAAATGCGTTGTTACCGGGAACTGCCGGGAGTCTATCTGTAAAATAATATGAAAATTTAAAATATTTAATAAAACGTAAACCTTAACCCTTAATTTGGCAAGACCAAAAAAGTTGAAGTAGAAAGTTGGCGTTAATATATTGCGTTAATATGCATTCAAACTTTACGGGAAAAATAATTAAAAAAATATTACATGAAGGGTTTCCTGAAAACAGAACGTAAAGTATACTTAACAAAATCCTATGGCTAAAGAATTAAAATGTATATAATATTATATGATATGTATATAAAAAAATGTTTACATGCAGTATTTTTATGTAGTAAACAATTTTCACTTAGTTAACACCATAAGTAACCATTAGTTTTGGCACAAATTTCATCAAACAGATTGTCAGAACTGAAATCGATGAAATAATTGAATTCTTTCTTTCTATCGGGACCCTAGAGCTTTCGCACTTTTCTGGATCTACTTCCGCACAATGAAGGAAACTTCTATGAGACCATTTAAACTTGATTACATTGTCGTTTTGGGTACAGGGGTTATCTGGATCAGGTTGAGTGAAGTGAAGTGGAGACAGAACACAGCCTTTCTGTCTCCGACGATTTGCTAGTAGCTGTAGTACATGTTGCTAGTGGCACTAGTGGCGCAAAAGCCAAGATTTGTGTAAATTGTAGAGGGGAATCAATTACCTGACTGAAAATGCATCATTTCATTTGAAAAAGTGCTAAAACTGCTATTTCAATAAGTCTCACCATGCAGATTTGTTGAGTATACTTTACTAAACAAGATTACTCACCATCGAATTTTGTTGAGTATACTTAACAATCAAATTCACTGACTCCTCGTGTTCATATCCAGGTGAAGAATGGATTTCTAATATTTTTAACGTATTGATTACACAATAAATAAATAGAAATAAGCAAAATATGTATCAAAATTAGACCAAAACCCAACAAAAATAAATATTTACATTTATGGCTCACAGATGACATTGTCTCATTGTCCTTTCTGGTTCGCTACTGTCAAGGAAAATATTGACTGGCCGGTAGAAACTTTTTCCTACTAAAATTAACTATCATTGAAATATTCCTGGCCCATAAAATTTGAAACCACGGAAGAAAATTTGACATCTAGATTTTTTCAAATGTTATGTTAAGTATACTTTACGCTGCCAAATTAAGGGTTAATGTCATGTAGGGGACAGAAGAAAAAAAAAATTTTTTTGAGTATGGGTTATCCCAAAAATTGTTCGTTTCAATTGTTGTGTGAAAATTTAAATGCGGTTCACAGAATACATCTACAGACATGACAAATCCATAAAGGTTCCGTTTTTTGCCATTTGGCTGCGGAACCCCAAAAAATACAGTCGAATAGAGTAACTCCTTCTTTTTTTTGAAGTCTGTTAATTAAATTAAATTACAGCCGCATATCTTTCAGGTTAAGCCGCGCTTGCTGATGTTAGTCTGTGGATGAGTGACTACCTGTCATAGCGAGTTTCTTCCGTGCCTCGGAAAGCACGTTGGTCCCGGCTGTCATTTGTTTGACCTTCGACAGTCGTTACTATTAGTCAGAAGATCTTAAAGTCTATCAACCAGTCTTACCATGGGGTATTGTATTACCCAGTTACTGGGTTGTGGAAGTCAGATAGGCAGTTGCTCCTTGTAAAATACTATCTGGTTCGACTAGAAGCCGACCACAATATAGTTGGGAAAAGGCTAGGCAGATGATGATCTCGATTAGATATTCATCCCATAATTGTAGTTTCCAAACCACTAGCTCATTTACCCTACCTTTATAACAGGTGGTGGTTCTTTAAACAGCCTGGTATTTTCCGTAAAGTCCTCAACCCTGAGTGTGGCAGACATGATGATGAGTCTCAGAGGGGACCCTCGCTTCCTCCTCAGAGGTACTATCCTGGAGAGCAGACCAAGGAGTATATCTGTATACACACTCCTCTCGTGAGCCTCGTCTAAGATCACCACGGAGTATTTGCTTAGGAGAAAGTCGGATTGGATTTCTTTTAGGAGCACACCTGGAGAAGTAATTGAGTAATTAGCAACAATAATCCTACTAATATTATAAACGTGAATCCTACTAATATTATAAACGTGAAAGTTTGTATGTATGGATGTTTGTTACTCTTTCACGCAAAAACTACTGAACGGATTTGGATGAAATTCGGTACACAGATAGTTTATAACCTGGATTAACACATAGGATAGTTTTTATCCCGATTTTATGTTCCCGTTGTATAATTTTCGAGTTGTAGCGGGTGAAACCGCTGGCAGCAGCTAGTAGTGGATAAATTGATTCATTGCGATGTAAATCATAGTGCGAAGTTTATTACCGCGATGTAAAGACGCCAGCAGGTCAACCTGCCCGAATCTGACAAATTTTACCAATAGAACATTAACCTTACACTTTTGTGATAAGGTTGAAAATCTATTAAAGAAATTTGAGAGATTGAGGTAGGTTGATGTGCTGGTCTGCCGTCTGTACGTTTTTGCTAAAATTTACTTCGCGACTGTTGTTGTTGTAGAGAGTCGTAGAGTAGTCGTAAAACAAAATACACGAGCACAGGTTATGTTTGAAGAAAATAGAAGCCCTGCACAGCGGGGCTTCGTCAACAGCGTCGCTTAATTTGCTGTTATAGAAAATGCAGTAATAGCTGCAAGGAAAATAATAAAATTAAAAGGTTCGTGGGTTTAAACTATAAAAACACAAACATATAAACTCCCAGACCCGGAACAACTGCTTGTAGATCAAACAAATATTTCGAACCTGCTACATGCAGCGCAGTAGTCCAATCGCTTAGCCACTGCGCAAATCGTACCGAATATTTACAGAATCTTTGGTTGGAAAGCTTCTCAAAGTATCCATTAACACCTTATATACATACTAAACACTTACCATCAGTCATAAACTTGATCTTAGTGTCCTTGGTCACATTTCCCTCGAACCTCATGAGGTAGGAAACTTCTTTGTTGGTCAGACCCAACTCGTACCCGACTCGTGCTGACATGGCGACGGTCGCCACTCGGCGCGGTTCCGTCACGGCTATCATTTTTTGTTCAGCGTACCCGGCTTCGTAGAGGAATTGGGGGATCTGGGTGGTTTTACCACTGCCTGAAATAATAGAGTGTTTAGAATTAATGAAATCTATAAATTTTTTCCATAAACTTTTTACAGAAATGTATTAAAATTTCTAATTTTCGTCAAAATCGGCTTCGAGACTCCTTTTAACGTTTTTCGATATTCCTCATAGTTTCGGATATAGCCACCCACGCCCAGTTGAAAAATTCACCCTGTATAAAGTGTTTCACAATATTTTCGGTTAAATGACCTGTATAATTTTTTTTTTTTTACTCCATGCAAAAAAAACTTGCTACTTCACATTTGCTTACCTGTTTCACCAGCAACAATAAGAAATTCATTCTCATTGATCAACTCCATAATCCTTTGCTCTTCGCCTAAAATTGGTAATTTCAACCTTGCTACCTGTATCTTAGGGTCTCTTTTCACTTGCACATGTACTGTAGGATGTTCTAGTAGAGGTTTCTTCTCGACTTTAATTTCTTTGTTTTTCTTCATTTTCTTTGATTTATTGTCATCTTCTATCATTATTACCTTATTAGTTGATTCTGAGACCTCAGTTTTTTTCTCTGTATCAGCAATTTCAACTTTATTTTCACTGTCTAAAGTATCTTTTTCATTGTTCTCTTGTCCATTAACAATTTCCAGTTCATCATCACTCTTTTCTTCATCAGATTCAGAGGAACTTTCTTCAGAAGACTGTTCGAGACCAACTACATTGGGGTCATATTTCTTCTTTTTTATTTTCTCTGCATTATCCATTTTTAGAAGACGTAGGCGTTTTTTGGCACCTGAGAAACAATTTTATAGTTTTAGTCAACACCAGACTTACTACTATAAAACAGGGTGAATAGAAATGCGGTGAGTGGAAACAGGTTTCATCTAGGCACAGAATACCTACTTAATACCACTGCGATACACTAGGCAAGCATGCTTCGCTGTCAACCAGATCACGGCTTACCATCAGGCAAAATAGTGGTCTTAAGCGAACATACAAAAAATCAAAGCTTTGAAATGGAAACATTAATGTTAACATTAACATTGAATTTAAATGTAACATTCAATGACATGATAATTGAATGTTTTCGACATTCCAGTATGTACTTAATTTTATAATGATTCTTCATTATTGCAGATAATTTAAAAGTATAATTTTATTCAACATTGAAATTGTTTTCAAAGCTTAGTTCCAATTAATTTTAGTTAAAAAAAAAGTTACCCTACTATAGGAATTACTCTTGTGTCGTAGGTGCGTTTACAAGCATAGAAACACTCACATCCAAACACCCTACAACTACTTGTAGGTCATACAATGTCTGTTCTGTGCAGGATCGAAACCGCGACAAGTTATGCAGCAGTTGATCGCTCAACCACTGCATCAGCCATGCCACCCCAGTTATTGCTAATCCATTTAATCGGTCATGGGGTTAAAAAAACACACAGTTTTAAATAAACATACCAGCGATACTGCTAAACTTCTTAGTCTCATTCTCCTCAGACACCTCCTGGGTTCCCAGCTCCAAGTTGAGCTCATTGAGCTTCCGTAGCCCAATAGTCTGCACTGCTGATATGCCAGTCAACTGTCTTGCTTCCTCGGCTGTGGCTTGCACATGTGACAGAGATTCTAGTAGGGAGGCTCGCTGGAAAAATTTAAATGAAAAGAGTGAGTATGGTCTACTAGAAATAAAAATGCTTTGTTTTGATTTGGAGTACTCCGTTTTTTTCTTAGCATTTTCAAAGACTGGCTCGTCCAGTTGTTTGACCAAAAAGATACATTATATAGAGTTCACAATCAATACATTATTCATTTCCTCAGAGAGAACAAAAAAAAACATAAGACATGACATTCATGTAGTGTTTCTTTTTTTTTAAGTTAGCTACTCTATAGAATAACTAAGTTACTGAGTTGTGGAGGCCCAATAAGCAGTCGCTCCACGTAAAATATTGATATTCTGGTTTGCCTGGAAGCCGACCCCAATATAGTTGGGAAAAGGCTAGGCAGATGACTCTATAAAATAATATTATTATCTAATTTACATACATTTTCCTTCTTCTTTTTCTTCTCAACAATCTTCTCTAATCTCTTTCTCTGTGCCTTTGATAGGAACCTGGTCTTTTCTTTCTTCTCTTTAACCACTTTAGTGTCTCGTTTCTTCGAAGGCAGAGCCAGCAGATTGGTAGCGTCTGTGTTTCCATACTCATTGTTGGCAAACTCAAGTCGAATCTAGAAAAAAAAATAGAATCATATATTAAGTTGTATGTCAAAAGGAATGATGGAAACACAAGAATGAAGGAGGTAAGGTAAAAATCATAAAATGTTGTTTCCCTAATCATAATAGTGAGAGCTGCTAAAGCTTAAAGCCCCTAATACACATGCCAGTAACTCGCACAAAAGTAAACTAGTAGCTCACATGCCATTGTATGGCATCTTTTTATAAGATAAAGATAAAAGATAAATCTGATTGGTGAATGTTGCAAAGGAATGCCAGCTACTTGCATACTTTTATGCAAGTTACTAGCATGTGCATTGCAGTCCTAACATCGTTTATTTTAAGATGCACGTGTCATTTCTAAAGAAATAGTGGATTACAAGGGACCGCGTAGCAGAAATCGATGTAGTGAGACTGAAGTGTCGAAATTCAGCTGTTTAGACAGAACTTTAGAATAACTGTGAGGGTTGTCTGATGATGATAACATCTCATATAAAACTCAAAACGAAAAATATTTTTACATAAATTGCAACATGAAAATGGGTTACCTCATTTGTTTGCGAGTTATCTATATTTGTCTTCACGACTTGCCGCGCTTTTGCATTGTAGCGGCTTTTCCCCATGCTTGTAGATTAGATCGAAGACTTTCAGGCATTAATTTAATAACAATTTTAGAGAAAATCGAATTCACAACAATCCGCAACAATCCAACGTGTTTTTGTTATGACTTTATTTTTTTTAATAATTGACAAATTAGAGTTGGACTAAAAAATACTTACTATTTCTATTTAGTAACTGATATTCTAGACTTAGTACTATTTACTTGAGTACTACTAAATAGGTTAGTTCTTATTAAAGTTCAAATTGTTAAACCAGAAACCTTCACGATTCAACAAAAACTTCATTTTGTTAAAAAAAATATCAATGAAAGGAATACACCTACAAAGTGACCTGTCACGTTGATTACGCGATGTCAGTGATGTCAATGTCAAACAGTCAAAACACATGTGAATGTGATCACGCGCGCGATAAATTATTTTCATAATTATTTTGGAAACGAAATGCGTTTCTAATCATTGAAGTAAAACTCTTAAAAATAAAATGGGATCAGAGAAGTATTTCGAATTAACTAAGCGAGCTGTACCCATAATCAAGAACGAATCTGCGTACTTATCATGGCGTAATTCAGTAATAACTGTGCGCACAACAAAACGAGTTAATTTCCTCGAATACTCTTACAATTTGGACTGTTTAGAAAGAGAAATAGATTTTGTTGAAAGTTCCATAGTTTCTCCTAAAAGCAGTCCAGCCGAAAAGGTGTGCAATTCAAATTTTTGGTCACATTCTGAAATGCGAAATGTGGACTATACAGAAATGATAGTGAATCCATCATATTGGCCTCACAATCTAGCTTTGACTCAAGAGATGGCCAGTGTGGTTATGTGTAAATGGTCGCCACTTCATTTCAATAAAAGTGACTGTGTTCTTGCTGTTTTAAATAACATCGGAGGTGTTGAATTCTTTGGTCGAAAGCAATTACAGTGGAATAGTATTCTGAACTTATCCCCGCACACATCAAAGATTCTACAGTACAATAGGACTCCATTATTCTTTGAAGACCTCAAAGAGTCAGTGAATGTTCTAGAAACATCAGCGATATGCTGGGCGCCTGAATTAAATTCAGATAATTCTTGTTATTTTGTAGCAGCACAGAAAAATGGTGTAATATTGTTTTGGAAGATATTTAGCGACATGGATGTAAATATTCGAGGTCGCGTTTCAACTGACATGACAGAAATAACTGCAATGAAATGGATACCCAAGAGTGAAGATAATTTTTACTTAGTATGTACTAATGTTATGGGATTAATACACATCTTGCATATGGAAGTAGGACATGGAGTTATTAATCTTCTACATTGCCATGTACTCTGGCCCCACGAAGATAGGATGATGGCTGTAAGCTTAAAATACACAGTCCTAGACAATCACATTGTTTTGTTATGCAGTAAACATAGACATTTATTAGTACAAGTAATTGACGATAATGGAAAAGTATTGTCCGAATATCTGAACAATGTAAATGATCACCGAATTACTGACATTACGTATACAAAGGACGGTATTTATTTATCAACAGTAAACGTCAAAATATACAAAATCAATATTAGTCTTCAAAATTGCAATTTGAATGTGAATCTTGAGCAGTTACATCTTAAAGATCCATATACAACCTACGAATTGTATAGTTTCCGGTTTTCCTCAAACAATTTGGTATGCGCTTTAGCTATGATGAACCGAAAAGTACTCTGTAGAAAAGAAGCGTATAAAATGGAAATTATTTTTGTCAGCACTGATTCGAAGCTAGAATCAGTCCTACCAACACTCATGCTCAATCCGACAAAGAAATTAACTCACTACTGGGACTGCATAGAACTTTTGCGATTTCAAATAACAAAGATGAAGGTTACCCCAAAGCTGGACTTTGATGAAATGTATACATCACAAGACGTGTATTTAATAAAGATTTATTTGATTATCATGACTTACCTCACTAACTTAAGAAAGGTTCTCCGAGTATGCAGTGTGACTTTACCGGAAACCTCACGAGAAGTTGTAAAAGAAAAAATATTATATTTTCATGCCGAGTCATTATTGAATAATTTATTTGATAAATGTCAAACAGAAGGACAACTAAGTGATTTAGAAATGGAAATTCTTTATGGCTGTAAAAGTTATTTAGAATATTATTCAAGAAAATATAATACTCAGATAAACTTCGACCAAAATGTGCTGAGTGCTTTAGAAAGCCGTTGTGAATATGAGTGTCAGTGTTGTGATAATAAAATTGAAGGGTTCACATGTAAAAAAGGACATTTGAACATGTTTTGTATGCAGAGTTTTACTCCAATAATGACTGATGATTATTTAGTATGTAGATGTTGTGGTTCGACAGCTCGGACTGATTTAGAATTAGTGAATCCATTGTGTATCTTTTGTGATTTAAATTTAGTCAAACCTGATTGAATGTTATTTATAATTTTATTTGTGAAATACAAATATGATGTTTATAATTAAGGTATTTTAATTTCAATTTGACCAAGTGACCGATTTCAAGTTGACCCAGGCATGGTCCATGTTCGAATGGTAAATCACCCATTACTTGCTTCCTGTAATCGTGAATTTTGAGTCTTCTAAAGGGTTATTTTTAAATCTACCAGTTGGGAGTTAATGTGGGACAAACTAGTGTTCCTGGGGTTACTTATAGTAAAAAACTACGCACAATATTCAAAATAATTTAATTTATTCAACATTACATACATTTAATTTATTAGCCGTTCGTTGTGCCTATGCTGCCAGCGTTCTGGGTACTTTAGGTGCATTAATGTAAGTAACAAAGAGCGTCAAAAAAATTCATCCGCATGCAGTCGCAGCTGTATAAAGGTGCATTCACACTAATCAGTCACCGTCACGTCACCGAATGAAACTTGTATGGAAATAATTATGCCTGACTGGTGACGTGACTGATGGATCACGTGCTGGTGACTGACGTATGGGAACAAATATCATATATATGAGTGTAGAAACATTTTCTTTTTTTAAACCGGTCCGGTGACGTGACGTGACGGTGACTGACGAGTGTGAATGCACCTTTATACAGCTGCGACTGCATGCGGATGAATGTTTTGACGCTCTTTATTACTTACATGATTGTAAGTATTTAAATAAATGAATTTAAATTGAAAGTTTATAAAGAATCTATATATATACATATAATAAAATAGTAGGAAAGTCAAAACTGTACATTGAATATTTTTTTTAAAGAATACTTGGGGCGTGATCTACAATCGATACCGAAGCTAAAAATATAGTTTTTAGAATTTTTGTCTGTTTGTCTGTTTATCTGTTTGTCTGTTTGTCTGTATGTATGTCCGGGATAAACTCAAAAAGTACTGGACGGATTTGAATGATTCTTTTTTTGTTGTATAGGTATTAAGTCTGGTCAAAACATAGGCTATAATTTACTTTGAAAACTTGAACAACTGGCGCAGAACCGCAACAGACCAGCTAAACTATAAGAGATACAAAAATGGTGCGGTAGCAAAAATTGTTCCACGTGATGAGCATTTTCTGCTGAGAGAATTAGTTTGAAGATCTGGAACACCTGATGTGGAACTCCAAGAGCCTAGCTACACTATAACATATACAGGAATAACGTCTCAGCAAAGTTGTTCGGCCTGATGAGCACTCTCTGTGGACATATAAAAATTGAAGATCTGGAACACCTGATGTGGAACTCCAAGAGCCCAGCTACACTATAACATATACAGGAATGACGTCTTAGCAAGAGTTGTTCAGCGTGATGAGCACTCTCTGTTGACGTATAAAAATTTAAGATCTAGAATACCAAATGTGGAACTCCAAGAGCCCAGCTACCCCGCGGTGGTGGACGCCCACGGCGTCGGACGTCACAAGACGATCTCCGGCCACCGTAGGCGCGGGCATGCGGGCGGCGAGTAAAGGGCAACTCGCCGTCCGGCCATGGACGGCGCATCGTGTTCCACGCGCGCCTCAAAGAGCGTCAGTATAATGACGAGGCCTCTAAGAGGGCTAAAGCCTGCCGGGGTCGCGGGACTTATACCATCACCGCTACCCCGGAACATAAAGGGCTTTTGAAGGACACCGTGGATTTTAGTCAGTAGAAGTCTGACAGTCCCTCCCGCCGTGCCCGGGGTGGGAGGACTCATTTGATGATTTACAACGAAAAAAAAAGAGCCCAGCTACACTATAACATGTTTTTTTTCAACTGGGCGTGGATGGCTATCTTCGAAACTATGAGGAATATCGAAAAATGTTGAAGACTCCTTGTTATATCTTTGGAGGATATAATGGTGCCAAATTAAAGTCCCGAGAATCGCTTAATACAATTTAATAAAAAGGGTTGTGTTACAAGGCTGGTGGTTGACGGGCAAGTGACGATGACAATTCGTTTTCTTATAACTAGCACTTTGCGCCTGCAAATATTATTTTAAAAGTTTATTATTATAGGACGCGTGTGATTGCTAACACTTTTGGTAAGGCGTTAAAGCCTGAACATATTCCCGGCCATTGAAAGCTCTCTTTCAATCCTTAAGTTCTTCTGCTGTGGGAAGTCTGCAGAGCCGTACCAGCGAGCGTCGCACGCAGCCCTTGTTGGTGTGAATGTCTGCTACTCTGGATATCCCATCAGATCCAGGTATAAGGCGAAGAACGCGTCCCATTTTCCATGCAAGAGGGGGCGCGTTGTCATCTGCTAGGAGCACCATATCTCCTACTTCTAGCTTGGAAGTATCGGCTCGCCATTTGGTCCTCTGTTGCAATTCACAGAGATATTCTTTTTGCCATCTTCTCCAAAAATGGTGCTGTGTTTTCTCCAATCGTTGATACCGCCGCAACTGACTTTCCTTGACGTCTTCAAGTTTAGGTGTCGGCAGACCGGTCAACGGCCTCCCAATGATGAAGTGCCCTGGAGAGAGAGGAAGGAGGTCGTCAGGACTGGATGAGAGGGGACACAAGGGACGGCTATTGAGTATCGCCTCCACTTGTGTAAATAAAGTTGAAATTTCTTCAAAAGTGAAGCGGCTATCGCCGATAACACGTCTTAAAAAGTATTTTGCCGATTTAACCCCGGCTTCCCATATGCCGCCGAAATGAGGACTGTAAGCCGGAATAAATTTAAACGAAATTGATTGTTGACCTGCAAAATCAGACAGAGGCTCGTGGTGATCTCTTAGGAACGCCCCTATTTCTTTAGCGGCAGCCACGAAATTGCCTCCGTTGTCGCTGAATATTTCCGTTGGCCTGCCCCTACGAGCGATAAACTGCCTAAGCGTCATTATAAATGCGTCCTTTGTTAGGTCGCTGACAGCTTCCAGGTGGATGCACTTATAACGCAAACAAACAAAGAGACATAAGTAGCTTTTTACTACACGACTGCCACGACCTTTACGGTTGATAATATAAAATGGCCCAGCAAAGTCCAAGCCAACAGATATAAAGGGATAGTCAGGTGTTATGCGCTGGGCCGGTAAATTACCCATTTTCGGTTGTAGCGTTGCGCCTCGCAGTCGTCTACATCTTACGCAATTGTTGACCGTGCGCCTCGCAAGACACCTACCATTTACTGGCCATACAGTTTCTCGCACGGATGCCAACAACAGTTGCGGACCAGCATGCATATTATTTAAGTGTTCTCTTTTGAAATAAAGTTTAGTCAACCTGTGTGAAGCGTGAAGCAATATTGGATGCTTCTTTTCAAAAGAATGCGCGGACGCGTCTAGTCGTCCACCTACTCGAATTAATTTATATTCGTCTATGAACGGCGATAACGATAACAACTTACTTTTGTTATTTAAAGGTTTACCTTTCACTAATGACTCGTATTCAATAGGAAACATCTGGCTTTGAGAGATAACGCATAGCGAGTAGAATGACTCACGTAGCTCATTAACCGACAATATACCTATGCGCTTATTATGTTTGTTTTTAAGGTTAAAAATAAATCTACGAACATAAGCAAAGGATCTTTGTAACTTAGTTAAAGATGAATATTTCTCAAAGTCAATGATAGATTGGTCAGCTATTGCTGAATGATGCACTTTGCATTCAGGTATATCTTCTGACTCATTGACGCTTAACTTAGGCCACTCAGATTCATTTTTTAATAAAAAGTAAGGTCCTGTCCACCACAGCGCCATTGATATAAGGCGTTTAGCCTCGACTCCCCTTGATATTAAGTCAGCAGGGTTGGAATCGGTAGGAACATAACGCCAGGCTGAAGTGGAAGTTAATTCTTTAATTTCACTTATACGATTGGCTACAAACACTTTCAATTTACTGACATGGCTACGAATCCAACACAACACTACTGTTGAATCGCACCAGTGTACTAGCTTATCAGGTTTATACCGGATTGAGTTAATTACCGATCTTGTAAGTTTAGCAGCAAGTAAGGCCGCACACAGTTCTAGGCGCGGTATGGTGCTAGGTTTCAATGGAGCCACTTTGGACTTCGCGCATAATAATCTAACAGTGACGTCACCACTGTGACTAATCGTTTTCATGTAAATACAGGCACCATACGCGTTCTGTGAAGCATCGCTAAACGAATGTAACTCGATGTGTTTATATGAGTCACCTAAAACTAGTCTTGGCACTTTTACCGTGGACAAGTATTTAATATTTTCAGAAAACTTAAACCAATCATTTCTTATCTCGGACGGGACTGGCTGATCCCAGTCCAGTTTTTGTTGCCAAAGTTTTTGCAACATTATTTTTGGTATTATTACAACTGGACTTAGTAAACCTAGTGGATCGAATATTTTGAAAGCGTTTGACATGATAAATCTCTTTGTTATCATTTGGTTATTTTCATGTAAAAATCCCTTTATTGGAAAGTGTAATGTATCGCTAGAAGGCGTCCAGCCCAATCCTAGCGTACTTGAGGACTCACTAAATATTAACTTATCTTGTTCATTTACAATAACATTATCAAAAATGGAAGGATGATTCGTTTTAAACTTTCTTAAATTAAAACATCCTGACTTTAATGCCTCAGATACAGCCTTATGTATATAAATTAATTGCTGTGAATCATTTGTTCCTGTAATAAGATCATTAACGTAGTGATCCTTTTGAATAATTTCTTTAATGAGGTCATCACTCTGTTCCTGCCCTACTTGCCACAGACAGCGCGTGCTTAAGTAACTTGCGCTCGCTGTTCCGTAGGTCAAAGTATTGAGCATCAGTGTCCGAATTGGTTCGGATTCCTCTCCCCTCCATAATATAAGCTGTAAATGCTTATCATCTTCGTGCACCAATATTTGGCGGTACATTTTTTCTATATCGCCGGTGAGTAAGTACTTGTACTGCCTAGACCGTATCAGAATGGAAAACAAAGTATCCTGTACATTTGGACCCACCATTAATATGTCATTCAGTGAACAACCGGAAGTGGAGGGAGCGGAACCATCGAATACCACGCGGAGTTTAGTAGATTCGCTTTCCTGTTTCAGAACTGCATGATGACATAGATAATAACTTGGGCTTAAGCTACCATTTACATCTAACACTGTTAAATGGCCTAATTCTTCATATTCTTTAATGAATTTAGCGTATTCTACTTTTAGTTTATGGTTTCGCTTTAACCGCTTTTCCATATTAATAAAGCGGCTCTTAGCTAACTTGTAAGTATCACCTAGACAATCAGCAGTGTCCTTAAGCGGTAATCTTACACAAAACCTTCCTGTATTAGTTCTTGTTGTGTGAGCGAGAAAGTGTTTTTCACACTCGCTTTCATTGTCACTCACAATCGTTTTTCCTGGAATTTCTTCCAAATCCCAGAATTTAGACAACAATTTTTCAAAAACCTTGTCATTGTCATTGGACACTATGCCATGATTGCAGTGTACCCTTTTTTGCGGCATCACTGACTGAATTGGACCGGATACTATCCATCCTAATTGAGAACTTCTTAGCTTAGGATTATTGACTCCTAAGGAAAGCTGTTCATTGCCTAAAATATTCCAAAATAGGTCCGACATATCAAGAAATCTATGTAGGCGGATGATAAAAAAAAAT